>JANIJH010000223.1:66230354-66256680 GCA_024520975.1 Erythroxylum areolatum | reverse complement strand
TATATATTTTGAAGATAATTTAATAATATATTAACAGAAATTATATTAGAAAAAATAAAGATCACTAATTTTATAATAATTTTTATTTTAGATAATATTTTTTTTACTCGGGGGGTAATGTGTCATATGAAATAATTGAATTCAATTTTAATTTTAATAGATTTGTTCCAAATAGTGTAATTGAATTCAATTCTAATATTACTGGATTTGTTCCAAACAGTGTAATTGAATTTAATTTTAATATTACTAGATTTGTCTCAAATAATGTAAATTGAACTTAATTCCAACTTCATTAATGTAATTAAATTCAATTCGAAGGTTTCAAACATGCCGTAAAAAATTACAACAAATAAACATCTTTCACATAAGCGTACTTAAGAGTCGCTTTCACGGCGTAGACACAGAAATAAAGCAAAGAAGCAACAAAAGAATAAGACCGATCGTCTCGGTCGCCATATAATGTCGGCGACCAAGTCCAAGAGCTCCGGCGCGGTGCCGTCGACGATGAGTCCGAGAGTTTGGATCTACTCCTTTCTGCTTAGTCTTCAATACGGAGCTCAACCTCTCATCTCCAAGCGCTTCACCAGGTGCTTTGCCCTTTCGTTGCAACTTGTCTCCTATACGCTTTGTGCACTTCTCTAGATTTCCTCTAAGTTTGTAATTTGTCGTCCAATCTTATGCTTCTTGTTAATTTTGGAACAATGGTTCATTTCGTTGTTTATCTTCAAGTGACGCGACTCGTCGAATAGATCGGGGAAAGGAAATGTTAAATTTTAGTTTTCATCCTTATGTGCAATGTTAAAGCCATGTGGTCCGTTTTAGCTTTGAGTTCCTGATGTTTCAGCAATTTATTAACTTGTTACTTTGTGTTAAATGCAGACGAGAAGTGATTGTTACATCATCTGTATTGACATGTGAGATAGTTAAAGTAAGTGTAAAACTGCTCTGCAAATTGATTTTCTTGTCGGTTTTGGCTTTGAAAATTGTGTATGTTTGACCTGATCCATACCATTCTATACCTGTGCTCCTTAGGTAGTTTCTGCTCTAATTCTCATGGCAAAACAAGGGACTTTGAAGAAAGTATTTGCTCAGTGGTCTTTGATTGAATCACTGACTGCGTCAGGACTTCCTGCGATGATTTACGCCCTGCAAAACAGCCTGCTGCAGATATCATACAAGAATCTTGATTCTCTCACATTCTCAATATTAAACCAGACGAAAATATTTTTTACTGCTCTGTTTACGTATATAATACTGAGGTATGTGGCAGTGGTTGGAGGCTTGTAGATGATGCTTAATTCCTAGAATCCTGTGGTTTGTAGATGAAACCATATTGATGTTGTGTCCTTTTCATTTGTGGTTTTGCAATTGGTTTTTTACATTTGGTAATCCTGGATAACACTTACGAGTGAATATAAAGAAAGATGATTATTTTTCTATTGGTCGCTCTCAGTTACCTTCAGATTTCCATGTCTTATGGCCATTACCTGAAAATTTGTTTTATGTAAACTCGACTGAAAGTACTGAACTTGCATTTCATTTTCAATGTCTGTTATAGTTTATATTTCTATGACCCATCTGCTTTTATCATGAGCTAACTGAGACAATTAAGAGAAAGTATGTTTGTGTAGAGCAAGTAGTTGTATGATTTTAGGTGTATTTTAGAGCTTCTTTTTTTCAATTTTTGTTTATTACACAGGCAGAAGCAATCAATTCAACAACTTGGAGCTCTTGTCTTGTTGATCATGGCAGCTGTTCTGTTAAGTGTTGGTGAAGGATCTAGCAAAGCATCTCCTGGTAGTAATAACCCTGACCAAATTCTATTCTATGGAATTGTTCCTGTCCTTGTTGCCTCTGTGCTCTCTGGCCTGGCTTCAGCTTTGTGTCAGTGGGCTTCTCAGGTATGTCATTTTTACTTTTCCATTGTCCATAATGTTGCTGTGATCTTGTCAATTCCTAGCCCCAACCTTTAATATTTCTTTTCACAACAGGTGAAGAAGCATTCATCATATTTGATGACTGTGGAAATGTCTATTGTTGGAAGCCTGTGCTTGTTGGCAAGTATCACCAGGTCCCCAGATGGAGATGCCATCAAACAACACGGATTTTTCTATGGTTGGACTCCACTAACAATGGTAACTAGTTTACGCTATCTATTTAGTCATTTTTTGAAATTTAAACAGGAGAGGATGTAAAATAGCCGTATGTAATGACAAGTTAATAATTCAAATATGATGGTGAGAGTGAAAGATTGTCAATTGGCTTTTCATGTTGGGAAGTGCCTCCTGGACTAGGTAGTCAGCTTACTGAATCAGCATTTTAATCTGTTTGAGTTTGAGGACTGAAGAAAATTTGTGTTTAGGATGGATCATATTGCCTCTTAATAGCCAACTTTTAATAGATACAAAACTTTTGGGTTGTTAAGCTCTCTTTCTCAGATAGCCTAAGTGGTAGAATATCTGATGGAGGAACTACTGTTGCTTTTGGAGTAGATTTTGGTTTCATGTCATTGTCCTGTTTGTGGCCTGTTGTGATAGAATAAGAACTTAACTTCTCGTGAAGCTGATTATTTGTATCAAGTTGTGAGATGAATGCGTTTTGGAAACACTAGGACATCAACATGGTTTCTGTCACTTTATTCATGCTAGAGATACCCAATATCATGACTTATTTATCCATGGTGTGTAACAAGTCATTGGCCGTTTCTTTTGACATGCGCACACTTCTAGAGATATATGATTGGGTGCTATTTTGAATTATATATGGTGGTCACTGAATGGACCTTAGATGAAAAATAGCTACCTGTTATCCTAATGTATAAAAAGCCAAAAGTTGATTTGCTATTTACCGAGTTATTGTACTGTATATGAAAAACCTCTTTGTTGGTGGGTAGTTAAGGTCATCCTAAGTTGGTGTTATACTGTATTTCGAAGGATTCTATACTATAGTAGATAGTGCAAAATTGACCTGAGGTCCTTGTTTGAGGTGGTTGAGAGTTGTAAAAAAAAAATCAGATCACATCTTCTCTGTAATACATAAATGCTTTCTCCCAAAGTTTTCATAATTATTTGTGATAAGATATTGTGAGCACAATTCTGTGTCAATTTTCCTTTTAAGGTTTCTATTGCTGTCAGATTTTTCTCGCGTGCCATAAATGTGAAGTATGTATTGTTATCAGATTCCTGTCACAGCCAATGCTCTTGGAGGAATTCTAGTTGGCCTTGTTACGAGCTACGCAGGCGGGGTTCGAAAGGTACATCTTTAGATGATTTTGTGATTTCAGTGAAAATTTATGATATGGCTTGAAGTTCCATCACTAGTTGGTAGTAGAGATGGCAAGAATTCTTTTTATAGGCCAATCAAGCTTGAAGCTTGAACAAAGCCCTCGAAATGTTTTACTTAAACCTGAGCTCAGCCTGAAACCCAGTCAATTCAAACTTTGTCTTGCCATCAGTAGTTGGTAGATCAAGTTTTTGTCAACATTTGTTGCTAGTTAGAGAAATCAAATTGCTTGTCAAACGGAAATTCGAGGAAGTTTTGTGTTCAGACGATACGTTACTGATTCATTTGCGTGCAGGGATTTGTCATTGTTTCTGCACTTCTGGTGACAGCCTTGCTTCAGTTCATTTTTGAAGGAAAGCCTCCCTCATTCTACTGTCTGGTGGCACTGCCCCTTGTCGTCAGCAGCATTACAATATACCAGAAGTATCCATATCGGGTTAAAAAGAAGGAAGCATAATCTGAACCATGCACCAAGCAGATTTTTGTGTGGTTCGTTACATGTTCCAGGTGACACTAACTTGTAGATACTATGTTTTTTAATATGGTCAGAATAAGCATTCATAAGATTGAACTAAATCTTGTATTCATCCGATTTACTAACACCCCAAGCAATGCACACTTGTACGCCTCTGCTGTCATAACTAATTATTAAAACATTCATCTGATTTGACCGATTAAAGAATCGATTAATTTTTTTATTTTTATTTTTAATTATTTGATTTAATTTATTTTAATAATTTTTAATTATTAACAACTGACCGGTTAATTAATTAATCAGTCGGTTTTGTAAATTAATTAATTTTTATAAGTCAAAACAAATCAATTAATTTTTATTTAACAATTAATTTTTTAATTAAACATTAATTTTTTTAATGAGTAAGGATAATTTCTTTCAGTTATATTTTAAATTTTTTATTTTTATGTTTTGAAGGTTATTACTTATTTTATAATATTATTTAATTATTGTATATTTTTTAGTGCTCGTAAATTATTTATTTATATTTTTAAATACAATGTTGTAGAAGTTAATGTCAAATTAGTTATAAATAAACAAAAAATAATGTAATTAAATAATATTATAAAAATAAATTAAAAAATATTATTTACCTTTTATCTATACTTTACATTTTCAACAAAATGATCAATCTAGTATTCTTGAATTTAGATAATGATTTTTTTTAAAATAAAGTTTTGTATAATTAAAGTATATTTATTTATATGCTAACTCATTTTTATTTCTATATTTTTATTTACATACATTTATAATCTATATTTTAGTATCGTAAAAATATAATAAAATAATAAGATTTATTATTATCGATATAATAAATATAACCATTTTACTAAAATAAAATTTTCATTTGAATATGGTGTTTTATATGTTAAATTTAATTTTACATAATAAGATAATGAAAATCTCAAAATATAAATATTTTAAAATAACATTATATTAATAAATTAGATTATATTTTATAATTGAAGGTTTAAAGTTAAATTAATATCAAATTTTAATTTAACAACATGAACTCATTTTATTGAATGATTGAAAAAATTATAACAAAAAAATGACAAAAATTGGATTTCGGGCATTCAAGAGTTTGATCCGATTTTAAACCGGATTTGGGCCAGCCCGCCCGCCCATTTACATGCCTAGTATAGTTCGGCCCAAGCCCAGCAAAATCACCAGAACAGACGCCCAGTTCAACCACAGAAGAACCCTATGTGTTGAGTGAGAGGGAAGCAGAAGATGGGTAGCAGACTAGGAAGACGAATTGTGCACTTCGCGAACATTCCGATAAAGCTTTTGATGCCCACAACCTTCTCGAACATCAAAGAAATCGCCTTGAAAACAGTCCCCTCGGCCTCCAAGATCGAGATTAAGCGCGTTCTCCAATCCCTCTATGGCTTCGACGTCGACAACGTCCGTACTCTCAACATGGAGGGCAAGAAGAGGAAGCGCGGAGGTCTGCTTATCGCCAAACCCGACTACAAAAAGGCTTACGTAACACTCCGTACGCCTCTCTCCATATCTCCCGATCTCTTCCCTCTCAAGGCTGTCGCCGACGAGAAGGAGAGGATGAATAAGCAGAAGAAGTCTAGCTTTGTCGAAGAAGACGGTGGCGATGGGAAGAGGAGGCATTGGCTTGACGGAGTTAAGGAGGAGAGGTTTGAGAATCCGAGTAGGAGAACTCGACGTTTTGGTGATGCGGCGGCTGAGAAGGCTAAGTTTCCTTGGAGTAGCATGAAGAATGGTAGGTAATTTAGGCGATGGGGGAAAAGCTATGGTTCAATCTGATTTGCTAGAAATGGTCAAATGTTAGTTTCATGTTGTGAGATTAGAATTTTGGGAATGCCTTGAAACTTTTTCCTTGTCTGGTTACTACACACTATGAAATAATGATTACGCTTTACAATCTCTGAATTACGAAAGATCTATAACTGTGGATACTGCTAGTTTCTTCGATTCTCCTTCTGTTCTTAATCTCTAGTATGCAATTGCGAGCGTCTGGATAGTATCTTTGTATGTTCCATTTCTGTTTTTCATTCTTTGAACTTTGAATTCTATTAGAGATGAGTTTTTCTTTTATTTTCAAAAACCTTGTATGCCTTTACTAAATAGGATTTTGCAATCTATTTCATAATATTTCCACCAGTAAGCAAGCCATAGGTGGATTGTAGATGCTAGGAAAGGATTTGTCTAGATCAGAATCTAGCAGATTGGAAATTTTGAAGCCTTCCGTTTGCTGTATTTAGCACATATCTGCCTTATGCTTAGAATGACTACGATAAGGATAATCTTCTTCCTAAGCTTCTTTTGCAGTATAATGGGCGTGATTGTCGCTCTCCTGCTTCAGTTTCATCTGCATCTCCTTTTTTATGGGGAAGAGATGATCCCCTGATCTTTTTCCAATTGATAGTCCAACCTGATATGCTCTTCTTCTTGTTGTTTATCTTCTCATATTCCTGTTGCAGCTCAGAGTAGTCTCTCTGTAACTCTGCCATCTTCATCTTTACAGTCTCAAGTTCAGCCTTAAGGGTTGTAATTTCTGTTTTTGTTGCTGATTGGTTTATCTCCTGTTCTGAGCTATCTCCACTTGCTATGGGCTCTTTCCCTTGCATGGCTGTTCTCATTTTCACTTGCTCTGAAAACAACACCTGCGTACTTATCCTCTGTTTCTTATCAGAAGTGTTAATGTGATTGTATTCTTACTATATATTGCGAAGCATACAGGCATAATATGTGTCAAGTGTGTGATTGGAGTTTTCAGTTGACTAGATATCCGCTAAATTCATTTGGGCAGATAGGCCTCTGTTATGGAGTTGATGTTCTCCCATGTACAACAAAGGTTCAAGAATCTTAAACGCTGTTTAGTTCCAGCAATTTCTGATCAGATGCAAGTGGAACTTTTAGTAAGCTTTTCAGTAGTCTCTGAAGTTGATATAACATTTTGATGCAAACTTTGTTCTTGGCTTTTCATCTAGAATTTAAGCATAGATCTTGACAAGAGTTGGTTATTTTATGGATTAGTGATAGACTTCTGGTAAACTTTACCTGAATCACAGTTCTTACTGGCAACCTCTCATTTTGTGCTGCATGCATGCATGCGTCCAGTGATAACCTCTTGCAATTCATTATTTTGCACAGCCTTTTCCGTTCATGATCAGAAAGTAAGGGATGAGTCTGAAGCAATTTTAGGGATGTTAGACAGCAGTATCCTATGTAATAGAAATTGATAGATACATGAATGGATACCTTGAGGTATGTGTCAATAGCTCTATAAAGACCATCATCACAAGTTCGAGAATTTTCTGGCAGAGATTCTGCCAAAACTTGAAATTTGCTGACAGCAAGATTTGGGTCCCTTGCAATCTCAGCTAGGTAATTGTCCAATAGCTTAGCAACGATTGATTTTGCTGATATTGAGTGCATTTGTTGTTTTTCTTGTTGATGTATCAGAAAATAATCCAGAATTCTTTGTACCGCATCTACGTTATGCACTGTGCCTTCTTTAACCAGTCTGCACATATGTCAGTGACAATAAGCAATACATAAGTATGACTAATTACTTGTGTTAGAATCCATTTCTATAGTGTTTCATAAAAGAACAAACAAGAGATAGTGGAAAACTCACCTTGTCGTTTTCCTTTGATCCTCGCCTTCATAATTAGGGAGTAAAAGATCATTAACTTTGGCACTCGCCAAAGTCATCCCTGCTCTTTTCTCTAACTCTGAAATCAAAGCTGGAGATACGCAATAAACCATAGCCATCTTTAACATCTTCAGTAGGAACTTACATGAAACAGCATCTTTTTGAGGAGGAAGTACGCTTACTAGGCTTTCAATAATAGTCTTTTGTTCCTTGGTGTGTCCAACACCCTCATCTTGCTTCTTCCCACTCAGAATACTGAACTGTAACTCATTTTTCCCATGCCCATAACCCCTTAGTCCTTCTAAGTCCATATCCAAGCCTGGTAACCATCTGACTGCATAATGCATTATGCTTTGACCAATAACTTGTGGTTTTGTCCCCTTTGCCCTGATTGCTGTTGTAATCCTCATGAAGTGATCAATGCGAAGTGTAGTCACATCATTATACCACCACCCTTCTTCATTAACTGCATCTCCAGTTGATGAATTCTCCGTGGAAGCCTTACGTGCAATTGAATCACAGCATCTTCTGACGATTTGCAAGTTTTCAGCCCACGGAGATAGATTTTCACAAGACTTCAGAATAGTGATTGTATCTGTCCAGGAAGATAGGAGTATGAATGAAAGAAATGCTTCTGTCTTTGAGATAAGATTTCCATCTTCAAATTCTTCGCTCATCTCTAGGAATTCAGAGGCACATCTTAGTGGAGCTATGTTACTGGGGTTTAAGTCCAAAGGAAGATCATAACAGTATTTTAGAACGATTTCGAATGTTTCAGATCCACCTGGGAAATTTTCTAGTTTAAGCTCATAGCCTAAATGTGAAATTGAAGGCTGAAGCTCCAGATGGCCTATGTAGCCACATTTGGACACCAAGAGATACTGTCACAGCAAAGATGAATTAGTTGACAAAAGTTATGGTTCTTTGCACAGAAACTTGATCTCATACAACAATTTGTTTGAAAACCATGCATTTTCTTGTATAAGTGAATTACCTTGTGGACTTTGAAAGTGACTTCTTGAACTTGAATGGTTAGATCTGTTGGGATTTGGGAACTGACAGACCTGCATGATCCCATCAGGGGGAGGGCAGAAGCACGATAAGTGAGACAAATGACCAGTTCTTTAAAAAAGGCAGCTGCATAAGGTAACAGGATTAGTTATTTGTGAGATTTATAAGTAAATACTTACTGCATCTGACAACTAACAAACTAATACTGGTGCAATATCATTGCTAATTTATCTGCTGGAGAGATGATTGATTTGAGCTTTACCATGATTGTTCTTTCTTCTCAAAATTATCGGCTATGACCATGGCTGTGTTGGGAACTATGATCCTTTGATCATAAACTCTGTCCATTCCATCAGAATCGCTACCTGGGCTTTGTGATTGAGCTACAGATAGGTTTTTCATGGTGACTGAACATGAGCTATGAACATGTTACCAATAATACGATTTGGTTGGTTTATTGACATGATAAAGAGCTTGTGGGGGTCTCAGGTCTCGGTAAATGCGAACATTGAGTTTGTGGCTAGAATGTAGTGTATAGGCTGGTGGGCTGTACATATCCTTTCTGTCCTCGTATCTGCACATTGTGCTTCATGAAATTCGATAGATATCACTCAGATTTTAGGGAACAGAATGTTAGGAGTTTGTATGGTCAATTTCTCAGCCACATAATTGTGTCCTGGGGCCAGAATGCTAATTGTGTGGCTCCAACCTTACAAATGCGTTGTAGACTTCTTTATTGAAGTGTCTCGCTTTTGCAGGCCAATATGAAATTATTGCTGAAAGGTTCTTGCATTACTATCAAATCAATTCCTTTCATGTTTTAAAAGCTGCTTCTTCACCATTGCATTACATTTATACGCACTTGAGAGCATCTAATCTGCCTTCATGAAGAACCAATCGTCTTTGGTGAACTGGATCAGTTTATCTATCCTGTCGGGACTTTAAAATGTTTGATGTTGGTTTTATATAAACCTGAATCATATTGAACTTTCAGCTTATGAATTACATTTATGTCTGAATATTATTTTATAAAAAGGAATTTAGACCATGGGTCGGACTAGAATTGTCATTAAATCGTGCTTACTGTTTGCATGTGGATCTTGCTTGTGATGGAGAAAGTTGAAAAGGAGACTGCATGTGCTCTTACAACATAAACAAAGTTCCATTTATCATCAGGAAATAGAAATAAAAGTTACCCTCCCTCTTCAGATCTTCATATTTTACGTTTTAGCGAGTTATTATTGTTATTAATTGGGATGTCATCTTGTCCTCGTCTCCATCCATCCATCAATCCATCAGGAATAGTCATTCTGTGTTCCTCTCTATCCATTCATCCATCAATTGATTGTTCCTGTTAATAATGAATGAATGGATGGAGACGAGCACAGGTAACTGTTAGTAGATAGATGAATGGAGAAGGGCATAAGGTGGCTATTGAATGAATGGATAGAGACTCTGTTTTGAAAACCGGACCGGACCGGCCGGTCTGATCGGTTCGACCGGTCAGCTATTCGGTCCGGTTTATCCTTTAAAACCAGTTCTCAATTGAACCAGTGAGAATCGGTCAAAACCGGTCAATTGACCGGTCAAACCGGACCTGTCTGACCACTGGTTCAATAAAATTTTTATTTTTTTATTTTTTTATTTTTTGGTGTATTTTTGTTTTTTTTAATATTATTAATATTATATATAATTAAATATAATTATTGCATAATTATGACGTCACACCGGTTTGACCGGTGGTTGAACCGTTCAAACCGGTGACCATTAAGGCTTCCGATTCGATGACCGATTCAAGTTTCAAAATACTGGATAGAGAAAAATACAAGATGACATATGAAAACGGGCAAAGGTGAATTGATCCCTTGTAAAGGATAAAAAGAGTTTGAAAATTTAATAGTTAGTTTGTCACTAAATTTAAAATTTTTAAAAATTTGACTTTAAATTTAAGAATAATAAAAATGGTACACTTTTGAATTTTTGAAAATTAAAAAAAAAAAAATTTGAAGGAAGGTGAATAACTTTATTAAAACAAAGAACGAAGAAAATCTGGAATAGAATCCCAAAACATAAAACTAGGAAACGAAATAGACTGATGAGCTAACTTAAGATGATATATTTAAAATTATTAAAAATTTATAAGTTAAAATTTTTAAAATAACTTGTTTAAAAATAAACATGATATAAACCAAAAAAAAAAGTTAGTAATAACTTAACTATTTTAGGACACGAAAGTTACAGAGACGTACTAAGAGGGGGGCAGAAGAGGAAAAATAAGGAAATTTGACTAAGCCGCGCTTCTTCATGGTTGGCGGTTTCTCCTCGCCCTTCATTTAAACAGCAACAAAGTTTTCTCCAGTCTCTGAGAAATTCTTGAATCAATCCTCATAGATTTTCAGATCTACACATTGAAAACCGAAATCAAAACCTAAAAGTTCGCATTTAGGATTCGTTCATATATAATATATATATAGCGTTAATCGAATTGTCGGGAAGAAGAGAAGATGGCGACTGTGTCTCCTCTGGCCAAGTACAAGCTGGTTTTCCTCGGCGATCAGTCGGTCGGTAAGACCAGCATCATCACTCGATTCATGTACGATAAATTCGACACGACTTATCAGGTATTCTGTCTGACGATCATTTGATTGATCTCTTAATTTTGTGAAGGTGTCAGGTGGATCAAATGATGAATAAAATGGATTTGGGAGATTTAACAGCGTTTTGAGTGGTTTGAGTGAAATAACTTGTTTGGATCTGTTTCCTGAGGTGGAATTGTTCGTGTTAAGTTTGTTGATCTGTTTCAGAGGAGTAAGGGAAGTGTGGATTTATTAGGTGTTTTAGAGTGATAAGTTGTGTTGATTAAGCTTTGATGGATGCTTAATTTGTTGAGTCATCGTTTTGATCGATCTTTCAGTTGCAAGATTGTTGCTTAGTGCTTTTTTCTTCTGACGTGCATTGCAGGCTACAATTGGAATTGATTTTTTGTCCAAAACGATGTACCTTGAAGATCGCACTGTTCGTTTGCAGCTCTGGTAGGTCGCTCTTGTCTCGTCTCAAGTTGATATGTATTAGTGAATTGCTTGATCTATTATGGTGATTGTTTGCTAATGTTATGAGGAAACAAAATCTCTTTTGAGCTTAGAAGAGAACTCTTTGAAATTTGATAGAATTGGTTGACCAACAAAAAAAGTCTTTCGTGAAATATTATAGCATTCTTATCTTGTGCATTTGTCAAAAATATTTCTTGCACAAGGAATGAAGTTGGAATGTTTGGTCAGCACTTTTCATGGTTTCATAAGAAAATCAAGACATTGTGTCTAAGAGTAGGGCCAGTTGTTGAGTGAATAATACATAAGTTTCAATTTTGAGTCAGATTTTTCCTCCAACTACATTTCCTTTGATCTCCCAAAACCTCAAGTTCTTAGTGGCAATAAAATAGTTTTCTTCCTTTTCTTTTTATGTTTGACTAAATTTTGGTGCTTAGGATGAAGATGTAGTTGTGCTAATTATGTTGTTTCGTTTAACGATATATATGTTTGTGAAGAAAATTGTTTTAATTTTTTGTTCTCTAATTATTTAGAAATTACGTTCTGTGTCAAATTTCTGAGTGCTATGGTTTATGTGTTCATCCAATTTGTCCCTTCAGTGCTAATTTTTTTGGTTTCTTTACATACATATTCTGGGTTTTCTAACAACTTTATTTGTTTGTGCAGGGATACTGCTGGGCAAGAAAGATTTAGAAGTCTCATACCCAGCTATATCCGGGATTCTTCTGTTGCTGTAATTGTCTATGATGTAGCAAGTAAGTTGTTTTTAACTTTAAAGTGCTTCAATTAATGGTAGATAATAAACTGCATATTTTGCAGATTAACATTGTTGTTGTGCTAGTTATAAACATGTGTTTCCTTTGCATGTTTAAGGCAAAATTTTTCTCTACCTCCTTTTGGGTGAACCTGCTGTTAATAGTTAAGGTTTCAATTTGCCTTGAATTCAACATCTTCCATGTTTGCTTACCTGATGCTAAATATATTACTGATTCATTATTATGCAGATAGACAGTCTTTTTTGAACACTTCCAAGTGGATTGAGGAAGTACGAACAGAACGAGGCAGTGATGTTATCATAGTTCTTGTTGGCAACAAAACTGATCTAGTTGACAAAAGGTGAGATGTAATATCAGTTCTTTATATTGGGACTGTGGTCCATATTAGTTGGATTGATCATATGGCCTTTTCTTGCTCTGGATGACCCCATGGCGAAAATTGTCCTGATTTGTTCTCAGATCTCTTCAAAGGGTTTCAGTCAAGAAAACGATATTTTTTTTGTTAAAAAAAAAACAAACTGTTTTTCCATCTGCATATAAGTTCTCTTAGTATCCTTTACTGAAAATGGAAAATAGAACTAGGAACTTTTTTGGAAAATGACAGTAATAACTGTAATTAGATCGTACAATTAAGTTTTTCAACTCAGTGACATTTACGTCAATGTTGCATCTATTAAGTGTTTGAACGACTGAGATATGAATGGCATGCATCCTTAAAAGCCTATGAAACATGCATTGTTCCACTGCTATTCTTGACTTTCTTTTGTAAATTTTGCTGGTAATAAACACTTAGTGCATCCCAATCTGTTATTTTGTTGTTTTTTAAGCTTGAAATGTGTCTATAACTTAAGTTATTTATGTTGGTTTCACTTATGCAACTCTTTTTTATTATCAAAAAGGCAAGTTTCAATAGAGGAAGGAGATAGCAAGGCTCGTGAGTTTGGAGTTATGTTCATTGAGACCAGTGCCAAAGCAGGATTTAATATCAAGGTGAGAGACATTATTTACCCATTATTAACAAACTTTGAAGCTTGTCAGCTGGCATTGCCTTTTCTTTTAAGATCTTCAGACGACTTTTCTTATTTTGGACGCAAATTGCAGCCTCTGTTTCGCAAGATAGCTGCTGCTTTGCCAGGAATGGAAACACTTTCTTCAACAAAACAAGAAGACATGGTTGATGTCAACCTCAAGCCCACTGTCAGTTCATCCCAGACAGAGCAACAAGGAGGGGGTTGTGCATGTTAAGAGTTCATTTTAGATCAGATAGAGAAAAGAAATCCAATACCGTGATTCACCATTTACAATTCCAATAGATGGCAGATGCTGATTTTGACACGAACTCTACTCACCTGTTGATTCTTTCACTGCGTCATCAGGTTTCAAAGTTCCTGGGGGCATAATGCTATATTTATTTCCTGCCAAGTTCACATTTGGGATCCTACAGGCTGTTCTCTTGTTCATTACTCCCCATTCTTCTTTCTATAACCATTATTTATGCATTCTTGAGTGATTATCATTACTTGTCATGAAAGAATTAGTCAATTTACTTGATCATTTATACATAAATACTATTTTATGCTTTTGATAAACGGTAACTAGATGCTGAACTGCTAGGAGCTTTGTACATATTATGGTCTACTATTGACAGGACTAGATCACTTGCACATACTTGTAATCGAGGCTCACTAGTGGTTAAGCATCGATGATAGTTCCCTCTCAATCTGGCTCCTATTGCCCTGTTGCAAGTGCTTTGAATTGCTAGTTACTAGCTTAAACAGAACTGGAGCATAGTTACTACTTTATTTACAGAGATCAGAACAGGAACACTTGATCAGTTCAAATCAAAGGCTCAAAAGGGAACTTCAACAGCGGTCTTCAAGGAAGACATCTTAAGAATGAAAGTAACTTGAAGCATTTAACTATAAGCCATGAAGCCAAAATCATTAGACATTAACGAAACCCTCAACCTTCTGCTTCACTCTTAATGTCAGATATATCAATATCAACGTCCCGAGGCTTGACCTGTGTCAAAAATTACAGAACACAAGTAGGTGGTTAGATCGAAGGCATGGAAACTGGTGATAAAGAGAACAAAAAGCAACATTCTTGTTCCTTTTATTGTGTGTGTAATTGCTTGTTAATTCTCCCCCTCAGAACTGCTAGATGATGGACTGATTGATATCATAGTCTCGGTATCCCGAAGTATTCCAACCGACTTCTAACTTAATCTGGTCTATTCTGTGTTGCTTCCTAACTTATTAGCTTCATTATTTGTAACAGTTATTTTCTTATCGAAGTGCAATAAGATCAAATCAGCATTATATGCTCTATGTAAAGCCAACTGCATTATCAGCTTAATCTTGTGACATGCTAGGCAACAGAAATGCATACTCAGATCACACACTACTGTGGTGCTGAAGAACACAGCTAGTGAAAAAAAAAAAGAAAGCTAAAACTTGCGTATATTTGGCTAGTGAATCCAGAACTTACAGAATTGAGAACAGGATAGCAACTTTTCTTGAATTAAATGATGCTGTTCGCTTATATCGTCTCAGTCTGTTATTAGGTACATCTTGAATCCTCTCCGTAAATGACTTGTCTGCCAAATGCAAGTGTTAAAAATCACATAACAGAATTGCAAGCACATTCAAATCAGATTAACCCTAATCTAGAAACAAGATATTCAATAGAATCAAAGGTTAAGGCCAACAGCAGAAGAATGAAGCATAGCTTAACAGCACAGGTATGATTTTTCGTAAAATGCGATTCAATACTAAAAGAAAAAGGCTATACCTAAACACTAACTAACTACCAAAAAAAAAAAAAAAACAACAACAACAATATCTCAGTAGAAGTTCCGTCGAGGTCCAAAAATATGCAGCCTTATCTCTAACTATTAGAGGAATAACACCAATAATATTTACCCAAGTCAGTATGGAAATGACCAGGCCAGTTGGTCATGCCTTAGTATGGCAATGTCATATACCTAATGCTGAGCTCTGATCTGGAAAAAGCTGCATAAATCCGTGGGTTGCCTTCAGGCTTGTTTGTCTCTCCAGCATTCCCTGCAAATTAAGTAGATGAATTCAAGCATAGCAAGAAAAGAATAATCACTTCCATGGCACTCTTGATCCTAAATACATGTACTGTTTCGAAACTATCCATTATTCAAAATGAGTAAGTTGTTACCTTCAGGAGACCCTCGCTTTTGATACTTCCAGTTCCAGTAGTTTCCTCATCGAATTTAGTCTTTCCATTACTTTGGAAGTCGATATCGATATCGACAATGCAAGGCGAATATGCTTCTGCATTGTCCATCTGTAAATTAACCAGGTTTCTGCAATTCAATTGAGGATCTATGCAAATCTTGGTTTTTGATGGAAGTTCTACAAAGCTTAGAACAGCTACTTGTGATGCACATTCAGGACTACTGTTTCCTCCACCGGCTAGCATTGAAACACTATAGACATTTTGATCCTGTACAGAGGGAGGAATTTTCAAAAGAGACATAAACAAACGGTCTTATTTACTCAGGAAACAAGAACGTTGGAAGCATATAGTTTCCTTGTGCCAATCAAAGCCTAAAACCAAACTCATTAGCTGTTACGGGTGAGGTAATGAATCAGAACAGCAAAAGACAAGCTTACAGTGGAACTGTGAAAGGAGCAATTTTCTTCCACCGAAAGGGATGCCTCTTCAAGAAGTAAAGGCACAACCTCTGATATCTCAACAGAAGAACACACCCCATTACTCACACTAGGATTGACTTTAAAAGGAAACCTTTACTCGACTGAGATGAGTATAATTACCTAAAGAGCAATGCTCATTCCTCTCACCAAAACTCGCTTGCTTCAGAAACTGAAATCACAGACAACATAAAGACCAAAAAAAGATCAATTTTGATCCAAAGTGCACCTGAAAAAGCAGTAAACTTTCAGTTCCAGAAGATGAAAAACAAAACATGTCTTTGCTTCCGAGAAAATGGAGCTCGAAATCTTTATAAAAATTTTGGGACTTGAGGAGTAATTGATGACAAAAACAGGAAATTCAGACAACATGAGTTGGATCTCTGCTGAATAAGAAACACTTCGCATCAATGTACCTAAAATTTGTTTTCCTTCCAAGAAAACAGATTGTTGACAGATACTTACACCATCTAAGCTAATTTAAGAAAAAAAACAGAAAGAGAAAAATAGATCTAACCTCATTGTGGGGACCAGAAGCAGCCATAACAAAGACGGACTGGTAGCTAAGCTTTTGCTTACACAACAAAAATGGTGACTACGCAATTACTAAAACTTGAAGATAACAAAGAAATCTTCACATACAGAAGTCAACGAGCGAAAAATGAGAGCGACCCAGAAAGAGATGACTCGTGAGCGTGGGGATTAGATTCTAAATTTACGTTGAAGATGAAGAGGAGAGCTGTAATCCGAGCGGAGCTGACAAGGAAGCTCCTGATTGCGACACCATCCTTAAACGACAAAATCATTTTCAACTTTCTTCGTAGATACTAATATTATTCTCCCTTTTTATGACCGAATTGCCCTTTACAATTTTATTATTCTTTAATTAGTTAATAAATAGTAAATTAGTTTATATATTATTATATAAAATTTTTGAACAATTAATCTTTTAATTTAATTTTTAACTTTCTAATTTATTTTAATAATAATGAATTAATTGATTTCTCTAAATTAATAAATTATTATAAATTAATAAATTAAAATAAATCAATTAATTTTTATTTAACAATCTCTTTTTAATTATTAAATTTTTTATATTATCAGTTTAACTTCTATCGTTTTATTTATATGTTATATTTAATGTTCATGTAAAAATTTGATTCTTATTAAAAATTTTGTATCAAAATGTTATTAAATTCAAAATTCTAATTTAACACTTTTTTATGCAATTTTTTAATGAATTATGAAGCATTCTTATATTAGTATGAATTATTACTAATCTCAACTAAAGAAGTTTTAATTTTTGATTTTTATATTACAAATATCAACAAAATAGATTTTTGTTTTAAAAAACAGAAAATAAAAACTAAAAGCTGCAACAGAAAAATAAAAATGAAACCAAACGGCCTCTTATTGTATTATTTCTCAATCTTTGTTATTTGATTTTATTAATTGGATAGGTCCACCAAAAAGATTTACTTAATGCTAAACTCAAAATTATCTTATCTTATCTTATCTTTAATAGATAAGTTCTACTTTATGAAACTTCAAATTTTAAAAATATTTAATCTTATCCATCTAAAAAGATATTGATAAATTATATAAAGGATATCATTTCATCTTATTTTATGGTACAAACTTATTTTGTTTTGATCTTATAATGTTTAGTTTATTTTATTTTTATTTATTTGCTTAACAATTTTAATATGAAAATATCCCCCCTTATTTATATTAATCAATATTTTCAAAATCAAACGTGAAGTTAAACTGAGAAGAGAAGCCGTTTAAAGCTTAAAAAGGTATTAGTTTACGAAAATTGACCGATTAATTAATAAAATAATAGATTTTTAACAACAAAAATTATTAAATTGAATCAAACCAAAAAATTAAAAAATGAATTAAAAAATTTGTTAGTTCAAGATTTTCATTGTTAAACTGATGAACCGATTTAGTTTTTAAAACATTGGTTTTAATTAACCAAATAAGTTGATGTGAGTAGTTCAGCACTCTCATTCCTTAACCAATAATTTCAAGTTCGAGTCCTGAAAATGGAGAAATCTGTTTAGCCAACATATTACTCCTTACAGGCTAATCCGGTGCGAGCGAAAATTAGTTTGAAAGTAGATGGCTGAAAGACGTCTTCCTACAGTTAAGACCATCTTAAAACGCCTCGTGGACTAACTAAAAAAAAGCATTGGTCTTAATTATAAGAAGGGAGTTTGGACTAATTTTTTAAAATAAACTTTAAAATGTTGAATTTTTGTTTGAGTTTTAAAAAATTTAAAACATTTAAGTTTACAATTATATATTTTTAAATTTAATTCTGACCTGTATTATTTTAAAATAAAAAGATAGATAACAACTTCCAAGAAGCAAACACCAAACCGAATCAAACCCCACTCCACATTTACCAAACTTGTTCGGTCGTCAGGGTGCATATTGATCGTACCAAAGCTTCTGTGGCCTCATCCCACAAATTTCCAAATAAACCTCATTCAATAATCTTTAAAGAAACTCATAAATTCTTGGACCTACTTCAATGGTCAAGTTTTTTTTTTTTAACGAAGGAATCGCAATCATTATTTTTTCCGATACGCATTAAGTAAATCTTGAATTGATACAATAATTTGTAAATCACATCAATCAACCGCATATTTGATATTAAGCAAGTTTTATATAACAAATTCAATCAAAATAATATATAGAGAATTCGAATACAAGACCTTTTGGTCCCGTGCTCCTCACTCCACCAATTTGACCACTCCTATGAGCGTTCAATGATAAAGTTGTTCCTTTACGATTATAAAATTGCACGTTTAAGTCACAAAAATAATTTAATTATAAAAAAATAAAGAAAAAATTGGGGGACTTCAATTAAGCATTAATAATGATAATAAAAAAAAGAATGCATACGTTATTACTATCCCTAGCATCTCTTAAAATAGGGTCTCTTGTATATGAATACATTGAATTTGACTTGGTATAAATTTTTGGGATCTTTTTTTTTTAATTTTTTTATTTCGACCGACTTATAACATTCCTTATATTTTTAAAAATAAGTCATTGAGAATTTTTTTTTTCAAATTGGATATATAATTTGGTTATAAACTCCAAATTCCAATCTTATCAAAAATATTTTTATGTTTGAAATCTACATAGCAGAGAAATTGGAAATACCAAGTACAAGCCTTCAGTGTTCTAAATATCAGTGATTTTTAAATTAATAAAATAAAAGGTTTAAAGTTTATAAAACTGTTATAAAATTAATTAAAAATTAAATAAATTTAAAAATAATTCAAAAAACTATATTAATAATCAAAAAATAATTTATTTAGTTTTTAAAATAATGTTAAATATATAATTTATTTTCATTATTTTATTTTATTTATTTTGATCTTATTAAAATATATAAAAGTACAATAATGATAATAAGGTAGACAAGTAAATAAGTAAATGTCGGGTCATCGGTCCTTGGTATAATAAGTAAATAATAAGGTGACCGCCGCTTTGATTTTTCATGTCAGATTCAGCAATAGGTTCGGTGTCCTTGATATGAAAAAGAAAAAAAATATATATATATATATATATATATAGCATTTAATATAGGTCGCAATTAATGCGTTAATTGTTAATCTTTTAATTATAATCCCAATTTAAAAAAACAATATTTTTAATTTTTAATTTTTTCAATTTTAAATTCTTAACTCAAACTTTAAAAAATAACAATAAAATATTTAAATTTTTATTTTTTTTAATTTTAGCCCAACGTTTTCTATTATTTTCTTTATGCTTTCAGTCATTTATTTTTTGTTTATTCTTCTGACGCTCTAAACTACTATCCCATTACAACGTACTATATCAGTAAGGTCGTCAGAGTTAATCTAATTTAATTCATTTTTAAACTTAACGGACACATTAACGTCGAGCTACAATTGAAAAAATTAAAAATTTAAGTATTTTATTGTCACTTTTTAAAGTTATAATAAGGATTGAAAAAAGTTGAAAGTTTAAATATTTTATTGCAACTTTTTAAAGTTTGAGTTATAATTAAAAATTGACAAAAATTTGAACTTTTTTTAATGTAATTAACCCTTATGTTTATTGAATTAATAAAATTTATCCAAATTACATTTTCATGGTATGCATTATATATATAATTATTTGAAATTAAGAATATATTTATTGTAAAAACACTAACTTTTTCATGCGATGGAAAATTATAAAATTATCGATGACCAAAAATAATCTAACGGTTTCGATCGTAAAAATTATATTTACAGAAATGTTGTAACTTTTCAGATTTTATTTATTTTAATAATTTTTGTTATTAAAAATTGAGCAATTTATTAATTAATTAGTCAATTTTAATAAATTAATAAATTTCTATAAATTAAAATAAATCAATTAATTTTCATTTAACATTTTATTTGATTAAATTTCAAATTTTCCAACAAGTCGATTTTACGACGGTCTAATGTGAATCAAACATTTTAAATCTTAAACTTCTTGTCTTTCGTGGTTATTAATTATTATTAGTAGTAATAGTATTAATATATGTGTTCACATTGTATCACAAATTGGTGTCTTAATCGTAATTTATCCGTAAAAATTAAGGGTATAAATTGCAATTAAGTGTAAAACAGGGTGATTTTGTGATGATGCTTTTCAGGTGCATCTAAAGCAATGTGAAAATGAAAAGGGAAAGCAGAGTAGGACAGAGCAACAAACAGAGGAAGAGCAGAGTAGGACAAAGAAGAAAAGTAAAACGTGAAAAGCTTCTGCTCACTCACGGGACTTCGTCTCTGTGTCAATGCCTATTCTTCCCGTGACTCATTCAATCTTTCCTTTTTCAAAGTGTAGACTGACACAGCTTCACTTGATAATGCAGAATTCCTTCAAGTTATGTTGACCCTTTCCACCATCAATCATTTCCTTCAGCTTTCTCTTTCTCTTTCAACTATAAAAGTTATTATACATCTTTACCCTTTTCTTATACCATATTATGGATATAAACATGGATCATACCATGCGAACATACAAATTCTTCTGTATATAGTACAGGTCACACATACTACACTAATCATTCTCAAAAGACTTATCATTTGGTTCTTTCAAGATCTGTTGTAATTTTACAGTGTGAAACTATAAGAACACATAAGCCTTTCCTACTTTATATAGAACGAAATTGGCAATATCACAGTTCACAACTGATTAAATAATGCTACAAATAATCAGAGAGCAGAAAAAATTTAATTCTTGAATCTTCAAAATTCAGTTAAATTGCCATATGTTACGATTAAAGGAGAGAAACATTCATGCAATGATGAATAGGAAAAAGGGTTGTTATTTGTATGCGAGCAATTACAGAACACAAATGCCATCTTTCTAAGATTTTCATTCAGCTATCATGTAATGTAATAACTCAACTATCTACAGAAAGGGAATGGACATCATTGATTCTATTGGTTAAAGTCTCCTCTGACTCTACCAGACCCGCAAATGGTTACTTGATGCATGATAAGTTCAGGATTCAACTATCCAGGCATTGACCATCAATCATATTTCGAGCAAAAACATTCTAATATTCTAACTTAAGTAAATATTATGACCAATGACCATGTAGTCAACTGAATGTTAAATACTATGTGTTTGTATCGAAAGAATCAAGATTCAGGTGTCTTCACAGTCCACCTAGAAGATACAGCACATTCATAGTAGCTCAAACAGATTTGAACATAAACACAGAATCGAACAGAATCTTTATACATTAACTCTTGACAGAACAAGAAACAAGTAAAAAGGATAAGCAGTCATGTGATACAAGTGAACGGATTTCAATCACTACAAACAACAATGCAAAAATCTGGAGTTATCCAGATTTTTGTTAAAACCCATACAGGATTGAACTAAAAAGGAAAGGGCTGAGGTTAAGTTAGATCCGGAAGTTTATTTGATCAAAGTTATTTCATGGCATGTCAAGATATCATATCTACGTTTAGAGAAAGAGTTTTTGTTAAGCCCCGTTGATGAGTTGAAGACTAAAGACCATTGCCAACACTTTTAAAACCATAGAAATCTGCTACATTTTACGAAATAAATTTACTATAAGAAACAAAATAACCATCAATGAGTCAAAGAAAGCAGTAAGTTCTGAAAGTAGTAAAGGGACTTTTTAACTTTACAGGTTCTTCTTTTTATAATTCTTAAACCATTTTCTTTGACAGCATTTAAATTAAACTTAAGATATCCATAAATCAATAATGATGGAAACGTCTATTACATGCATTAATGTTCATCAAAGGTAATCAAGAAGTTCATACAACTGCATGACGATAACATCTATTCCAAGTAGCAGTCAAACAGAGGTGAGCAACATAATGTAAGAATTAATTTCAGCATTTACATCACCATCCTTTGCAAAAGTTCTAGCTGGAAAACCGAAACTTAAGCATTGATAGGTCGTACCAGTTTTCCCAACCTTGACCTAAGACATCCAAAATTATTCCATGAACAATAAACAATGGCTGAATCACAGGAACATGGTAGAGGGTTAAGCACAGCTGGAATCAAATGAAACCCTTCAAAGTTTTAAGCTAGGGATTGACCCTGATGAAATTTATAATGCTCAGAAATGTACTTAATGCAAGCTAACATCCAAAGGCACCATAATTTCTTTATTGTAGCTGGAGAGATGATTCAAGCCCAACAATACTAGCAATCAAACAAGAAAGTGTATTTATGAATTTCTGATATTCACATTGCAGGAAAAGTATCTTAACCATATCACAAGCATCGTCCAATTTGAGAATTCAACATACCAAACCAAGCAATAAACATTCAGGGTAAATCAATGAGAAGAAATATCTCAGTAAGACTCAAAACTCATTAGATGAGATCTGCAGACCAACATGAGCAAATCGTTACGTGTATCTTTAGATGGGAACACCTCCTTGGCTCTTTCGATATCCTTCAAGAACGAAAAGAAGCTCCTTTATGATTAATCATCTAAACATGATTGTCACTACCAGATACTAATACGAAGGTACAAATGACGGATTGTACAATACAAAAACTCTGTTAACTTTTCAAGGATTATGTTTCAGAATGCAAAATCCAGTCTTATCAAAAAAGTCCCCAATCTGCTCTAAAAGAGTTTTACTTCTTCCCCGGTTTCTTTCCCTGTTTAGTGTTTGCAGGCGCAATTTTTCTACGCTTCCGGGTCATGGCAAACTCCCCAAATTTATGCCCAACCTTTCCTTCCGTGATCTTGCAGCGAACAAAAGTCTTGCCATTGTAAATCCTTACGGTGGTGTTAACGAATTCAGGCAAAATCGTGGATCTCCTAGACCATATTTTCTTGTTATTGATAGATTTATTGTTCTGCTTCATTTTCATCAAGAAACCATCTACGAAAGGAATCCTCGACACGAACCGACTTTGCGTGAAGTTGGAAACTTTAGGTTCATCAATCCAGCGAAAGCCACCTGATGTTGCTACACAGAATGAATTTCACAACCAATAAAGAAAATGTCAGATTGGATCATTGAATTCAAGAATCCCGAAACCGGGCAGTTCTCAAAATTCTCAATTTCAAAGAGCTAAAATTGTTGAGCAGGAAACACAAATCGATTCACAAACAAAAAAGGACGAGAAAAAGAGACAGAGAGACGAAACCTGCAGATTGAGTTGAAACAGTTGCTTTAATGGAGTTCAAGGGGCTATAAAGAGCCCTCCAACTCTTGAGAATCGCAGACATTCTCAAATCGCTTCTCCTTCTTGTCTGAGAGGTGGTTGTGTTGGACTAGAAGTGGAAGAAACTCAAAAGTGTTCAGTTTGGTCGAAAGAAATTAGGGTTTTAACGTTTAATGATAAAGAAACTAGAAATAATTTTAATTTACTATTATTTGGTTACATAATATTAAGAATCAGAATTTATCACAATAATTATTCAGTTAATATAAAAAATCTATTTAATTATATATGTGTAGAAATAAAAAGATATTTTATCATATTTTCATTTTATTGTAAACAAGTTTTATAAAATAATTCTTCAAATATTAGAACTTATTTAATTTGAAAATAAATTGTTTTAATATTAAAAGTATATAATTAATAGTTTTAAATATACTAATAAACTATTATACAATATATATATATATATATATGTGATATAAATGATAATTTAAATATACCTATCTTTTATATAAAATTATATACTCTGCACAAATTATTTTTATTTTATTTAATTTAAACAATTAATTTAATTTAATTGAAAAATTCAAGCTAATTCAATCATTTTGAGAGAACAAAAATTTACTATTTTTAAATTATCATAGTTTTATGGTTAATTTAAATTTTACCTATTAACTTCAAATCAAACTGGATCGAACTAAGCCCGAACCAAAATGCCAATCCCTATCTTAGTATGTTTTATGCGTATAAACTAGTTGCCAATGAAAGGAAAATGCATCTGATGTTGATTTACAGAACTTAAAAAGGACCAAAATATAAGAACTCTCTGCACTTGAGATCAATAACTCAACAAAATGGATGATTGTACACCTACAAGTGGCTTTCATGGATGAACAGAAAAGTCAGTCCATGTTTATCAGGATATATCAGTTCATTCAGTTGACAGAATAATCTGTATGCCTCCATACCATCACAATCACACTTTCTGTCTCTAACGCCAATCGAAGAAGTAACAATGCTTCTATAGATAAAAGGGTTACACCAAAACCTTGCCACTGCTTGTGAAATTTGATACAAGTGATTTAAGTAAACTAACAAAATGGACAATGCAGTCTCTTAATCATTCCACAAATCTGCAAACTCATCAGGCTCCAAAGGATTAGATAGTTCATGCATTTTTCTCCTTGTCTTGGCTTTAACTTTCTTGGCAAACTTCCCAGCTTTCTGCTTTCTCTCCAGTGACCGAATCTGAGTAACAAACAAACATCAGTAATGAATCATATATTTTAAACAAGCCAGTAAAATAAGGGTAACAGTCACTTCCTTCCAGTCTGAGATTGAATTCAACTTTGAAGAAAAAGTTGACATGTAAAAAGTACAGCAATCTAGCCGAGAATTATCATGCAAAATCAAGAATATAACAAATTGTGCATGTACCGTGGAAAATATTCTTGATAATGTAGCCTAAAGAAGAAAAACTACATCTAGGGCATGTTTGCAGCATTTCCTAAAAGGTAGACATCTAGCTCCAGCCGACAGAAATCACAAGATTCAGAATGCCAATTGCCTAACAAAAAAATGTCTTAAATCACAAACAGTAAGTTCACTAACCTGGTTTGGAGATACATAAAACGGATTTTCATACAGAGTCGGGCCTCCAAAGCTGCCACCAAATATCTTGATAGGATTCAAACAAAATCTTGGACCAACCTGCAAAACAGCAATTATTAAATATGCAACAAGAACTGTTTCATGGGTATAGAGATGTAAAAGTATGTCAGTGCAGACCTCAACAAGGGTCATCTTATCCAGTCCTCCTCGAGCCACCTTATCTGATTCATTATGCGGAACAGATATCTACGTTAAATAAAGACAGTGCGGAATTAGTATCATTAATACCAGTGTGCAAATATGCCAATATAAGAGGAGTCATACCGATATGTTGAATGACTGTTACCATTTTCTAGCATTTTAGCAGTAAAATGATCTTATTCCCCGTACCATTTGGTAAATACAGAGATACAACATGACAGAATTTAAATAAAGTGAAAAAAGAGCAATAAGTGGTCGTGTTTTACTAACGATCAAGAAACAACTATTGTTTTGATCCAATCCATCTCACAATTTCAGCAAAATGTATTGTTTTGATCCAATCCATCTCACAATTTCAGCAAAATGACACTTGTTCGAATGATTGAATTGAATATACCAAGAATGGAACCGTGCATGAATGGTTAGTCCAGGGAATTTCTCCAACAAGCAGCAATATACTAACTTCTATAGGCATCAAAATTTCCGTCACAACTATTATCAGATTCGAGTCAAAATATATGTCAAATAAATTTGACACTATGTTGATAACTCAACACAAATAATGGACTAAATCAGAGTATGTTGTCCATAAATGTTGGATCACTGTTGAACTTCAAAAGGCTTTATTATTACTACAATAAACTAAAAAAAATAGGTTGTAAAACTGCAGTACAAACTCCAAATATTGAAGTCCAACACACCTGATAATTCCGGAACCATATATGGTCGTCCACAATTGAGAAAACGAAAACATGATCATGATAAGGCTTAGATTTCCTGTGTTCTTTTGGGGTGCCAAAAATCTGACAAAAAGCATAGATTGTAAGTAATATATCATGTATTGCATAATAGTTTATAACAAAAATTCT
>JANIJH010000223.1:66183431-66201973 GCA_024520975.1 Erythroxylum areolatum | reverse complement strand
GTGAACTTGCACGTTAGAACCTTGAAACTATGATGAAATGATTTGAAAGCTTTCGAGGCCTGGATCCACTACACTGGCATGATTTAAGTTGAGATATGCCATTTTCTTTGTTGGGAATGCAATTTGAATAATACCCACTTTGCTGTACTAACTTCAGTTCAATGTGATTGTTGTACTTATTAGTTTCCTTCATAACGACCTTTCAGGCATTGTTGTACTTATTAGTTTTCTTCATAACAACCTTTCAGGCTGCATCTGAGGGAGTTTATGACAATGGAATGATGGCAGACTTGGATGACATGATCGACCTCGAGACATTGTTGGATGTAGATACTTTCATGTCTACAACTTGATTGGACCTATAGGTGAGAGCCTGATGGCTGGCTCCTGTAAAGTTTAGGTTATCTGATGTATTTTGAGAACTTAAGGGATTACAATTGCTTCATATAAGAAGTTGCTGTTATTCATGTAACTAAATCAAATTGTAGGACGCTTTGAATTCTTGGAAGAAACATAGAGTCGATCATAATCTAGGTAGAACTAGAAGACAAGAAGTACTTGGAATCAATCTTCAGGTTCCTAATGCCCAGGAGGTTGATGATCCTTTCCACTCGGACTCAACAAAACCTTTGGTATTAAACTGGAAGATAAACTAATCTAATCCACTCGGAAATTCTTGAAACCTTTCAGAACTGAATTTTGCAAAAGCAAATACTCATGAATTAAACTTAGATTGCTATTCTCTCTTCTATTCCTGGAGCTTCCAATAGGTAAGTTGAATCTCTGCAAAGTGGATGCTCAATAGCAGTAACATTGTATTAAATTAGGATTAAACCAACAAATTCCAATACCAATTTGATCTATCTCAAACACCTACGACTTAACTAACTAATCTGATGATAAAAAACTTCGAGTAATTCCAGTTGCATTGCATGTGCCTTACCAGTTTAAGAATAAGCAGAGTACAAAACTATCCGGTAAAGTTATCCCGCACCATTTACGCGGCTATTTTTACCTTTTATTCTGAAACGAAGCAAAAAGGGCAACGTGTTTCCACCATCCACTGTACATGGAAACAACCAAGTATACATTTTTCACAACCCATACCTAAAACATGGATATCAGACAGCTCTTCCCACTGGTTGAAGGACACGGGGAAGAGAAACCAACCACAGAAGGCAATGAAAGATGTGTCCAATCTCAATGATTAAAACACCTAATCAACAAAACCAGTCCTCTTCTCAACTCTTGTTACTAGCACCAAGGCTCTCATAGAACAAAATATAACCATGATCAGTGTTACTAGAAAACTCCTGTGCTGACCCAAAAAAAGTCTGAACTGCAGACTCATCAATCATCTCCACATTTTCGTCATCAAAAAATAACCAGTGATTATGGCTTTTCACCAGGCTCACATAGTGCCCATGATTTGGTCCACTACCAACATGAACAACTACTGCAAATAGTGAGTACTCAATGTCCGCGTCCTCCATAGTATTGCTCAGTTTCAGCTCTAGTGGGAAGACAACTCTATAAGAGAGTTTCTTATATCGACCCAACTGCTCCATGTACTTGAACCTCTTCAGATGGATCACCAAGACGTGAGGAGGTTTCTTTATCTTCATTCTTTTCTGTGCTTCTTGCAAACTGGATGTAGCAAAAATACCAAACATTTTAATAACTACAAGAGCATGTAAATATAATCATCCAAAAGATTCGACACTCTAAGATTGCCAAAATCAGTATAAATAATGGAGACTAATATAAACACTAAAAACAAATGGAACTACCATGAAAAGTTGAACATGTCTAATGCCAGGCCAAAAAGAGTTTTGATTGCTCTATTTATGGAAAGAAACCTTTGATTAACTTAGATTCCAACCAGTACAATTTACTTTGATTAAAGAGCACATGGCAGAGCACAGAACTAACAGCAATGGCATAAGTAATAGATCAAACTGTTTTATATTACTGTATCAAGACCACTCTCGAGTAATTCCCAAGTCAAATGCTTTTCAATCATTCCCATCTTTGGTCCTTATATAAAAGGACAAGCATTCTTGTATCGGGAATGCAGCTTCAACAATGCAATGCTTAACTAGGCTGTACTGTGCAAAACTTACAAAACCCAAGCATAACAAAACCATTGCATACAAGGTGATTATCAATAACACAAGTCACCCACAAGAGCGTTGGCAAAAACTACCCACCTGCAGCACTTGTCACAGAAGAATTTATCCTCTGCATTCAAAGTCTCTGTGGAACTAAAATTTTTTAAGCAGCTTGTTATTGAGCTGTTCTGTTCAATATCGAGGCTCAGATCAAAAAAGATCTCATCTCTGGCAGTCACAGTTTCACACTGCAGACACCTTGTCTCATTGGTAAGTATTCCCTGATCCAATAGGTGTGAGATTAATGAGAATCAAGAAACACATAAGATGGGAGAAATAAAAAATCATCCAGCAACACGTATATGAGGAAGTTATAGTCTGCTATTGCTTGGACACAATATATAGCTCATCAATAAAGAAGACACAAAATAAAGCACTCACCTGAAAATTTTTGTGTACCCAAGTAACTAATGGCTCTTTTGTAAAACCATTTGCCTGGGCACTTTTTGGCCCATTTACAGCCTTTTCAGATGGCGAAGAAGTTTCTGGGTCACTTTTTGCAGCATTTGCTTCTTTCTCCAATATGTCAACAAGTTCATTCAACAAGAAGTTCAAAAATTCATGAGCATCCTGCATTAAGAAGTATATATATGAATAATATATAGTATATTGCTCAAGAAGGCTTTTGTAAAGTAGTAATACAGTGGGTATTCAACTGACCGCAACCCCTGAACTCATTTAATAAGTGAAGAATAGAGTATATACCTGATGCATATAACTACGGAAAAGCTCATTTTGTTTTTTCAATCTTTGTACAAAACGCTTAGGTGCAATAACACCTGTTTTCTTTTTCTGCGAACTTATCTACAAACAAGAGAAACAATAGTTATTACAGCACCATAGCTCAGTAATGAACAATATATGTACTACAACATATAAAACTTTTCTTGCATCTCCCTTCTGTAATTCAACAATGTAATGTTATACATGACACAAAACCAAAGTTGTTCAACCAATAGTCAGTCAGGTGTAATCACATGATATTAGAAATATTGTCAATAACTGCATAAGATAAAGATTTAGGAAATGAAAAGATCAAACACTCCAGACAGACTCATTTCATTTGTTGATCTAAAGCATTCAGAAAAATAATGACCATCCCATATAATGATCCAATAACAGAGGAAAACTTTTAATGGACAGTAGATAAGATAATACAGTATGAAAATTAAGAAAAGAGAACAAAAGAAAAAGTTCCTCTGGAAATATTAGATTTCATACACCTAAGAGGGAGTTGCTGAAGAAAATGTTAATAACACCATGTACTGCAAAGCACATCAGATGGGATGACTAGTTCAATTTACAAGTATGACAAAATGAGCGGTTAAGAAAGATTTATAGTTGGAAAAGATGTTAAAATGAGAGTGCTCCCTCTTAGCGTCTTTTCCTTGTTTAACAATAACCACATTCCATCGTCGAGCATTGAATTTTCTAGTATATTTTAGAGTACAATATTCAGATAATCATATTGCCAAAAAATTAAAACAAAAACCATCTAGTCAAAGAATGTAGACAATCCAAAGGGAGAAAATTGGGATCAACTGAGGAGATAAACAGCAGGAACCCATCACAAATCTTCATACAAAAAACCCAAAGTAAAATCAATACGCAACACTCTAGAACTCTTACCTGCGTAAATAGATCTGCCAAGCATGTCAAGAGATTCTCTTCAGCATCCGCAATATTTTTGTTAGTTGCATAATAATCTAGTAACTGCTCGCGAAATGGTACACAAAAATAAAGTGCCTACAGTGAACAACAAGTCAAGTCATCAAACAGTCTTGCAGAAAGTGCAGGAAATATTCTCCATATGACCAAAGGAAGAGACCTTAGCATTCACAGAAACCAAAAAAAAATATCCAAATACTCTTTTCTCCTAAACTTTACACGGTAAAGGAAAAAAATTTCAATAGGAAACTCATTCAAGGCAGCAAAATAACACTACTATGCCTTAATTAGGGAAATGAACAATCCCTCAAAATACATTAAAAAGATAGAGAGAAACCAATCCTGAACACAATGATCCCTGATAACACCGAACTCCAATAGAATTCGATGAACATACCCGACAGATAAAAAATAAGTTTAAAAGTTGGAACTTTTAACAATAAGACCACTCGATAAACTTCCAAATTAGATGCATAATCGAAAATCCAGAGTAAACCAAGTTGATAACACATAAAATCAAAGTTAATGACGAAGAATGACAAAACAAAATTGGGCAATTAAAGAGATAGATAGATATAGGAGAAGGGAAGAGACAGAAACCTGCAAGACGCTGTTACAATAACAAGTATTGCCAAAGTTCTCGAGGCCAAAGTAACGCTCCCCTTCGGGGAATTGGTCGCCGAGAGCTTTCTCAAGTTTGGAACCCGTCGCACCCATCACCACATCCAACGATACTGCTTGTTGACCTTCAGATCTCTTCTTCTTCTTCTTCCCTATCCCTATTTTCGTACTCAATTTCAATTCAACCCTCAGCGATTCCCATTTAACGACCACTTTCTCGCTTATCCTGTTCTTCAAATCTATGATTTTTCTTGGGAAATGATGATTGTTTTGAGGAAGAGGGTTTGCTTCTTTTGGTTTGATTTTGTTTCGTTTTTGACTAAACAAAGGACACAATGAAGGGGAAAATCTATATATTCTACAAAATCTATATATAAATAAGTCCCCCGAGTTCTTCAAATATTGCAATCTCGTCCTAATTATAATTTCGAGTTTGGATTTATATATATTAAATATATCCTTCAAATAATTGCAAATATTAGTAGAAACGACAATAAATTAAATTAATTTTGATTTACGTTTATTTTAAATTTAATTAAGACTTTTTAATTTATTAAATTTTACGTTGATATTATAATATTATTATTTTATCAAATTAGAAATTTGAATTTGATTTTAATTTAAAATCTAATTAACTCGAGTTGGTTATATCATTTTCAAATATTTGTTAATATATAACACATGTCGAGTAATTTAAATAATGCAATTTTCATTACTTCATTAAATTTTCAATTAATGTAAACTTAATTGATTGATTTTGAACCGAATTAAACTAAACTTACAATTCCTAAATACTAACTAATATATGAACTATGGTAAGAATTTGAACATAAATTTACCTTTTTTGGCATAATTTTGTAACCCTAACTTTTAAAGTAATCTTATAATTAGTATTAATAATAGTTAGATTCGAACTTAATTGATATCTGAATTTGAGTTAATTAAAGAAATTAAATTAAATTAAATTATTATGATGGTCAAAACTATATAAAAAAGTTGAAACTTGGTTAAATTTAATATTTGAACTTAGGTCCATATTAATTTATCATTTTTGATAATACCATTTTTTTTCAAATTAGAGATGATAAAGTAAATTATCAAAACATTTTTTTTAATTGAAATGCAAGTAAGAATTAGTTTAAGTTAAAATAGAAAATTTGCTTACACTTATTATAACAATAAAATTTTAAGAATTTACTTAAAAAAAGAATAATAAGTGCAACTTTAATAAGAAAAAAGTTAAGTGATGAACTAAAAATGCTTTTATAATTGTGGTGAACAAATTTAGATCTTAATCTAGCCGGAGGTTGACTCGACTCAACCTGATCTTTTTTATTTAATAAAAAATAAAAATGAAGTTATTTTTTTAATAATTGTTAGACTTCGAGTAGGGTCAGGTCTGAACAATTCGAACTCAATCTGAGACTTAATCAATCCAGACCTGGTCCATTGAACCGACCTAGGCCTAATTGCCATCTCTACTAATATATTGACAGAGCTGTGAAAATTTTAATTTCAAAAACACTTAAACTAATGTATATATAATTTTACTAAGAAAATCAGAGTAATTTTTTTTATGTTAAGTTTAGAGATAAACTTAAAAAAAAAACGAAAAAATTCATAGTCGCTATTTTTTAGATGTGCACTGAATAAATCTTCAGATTGCTATTTTTTAGATGCGCACTAGATAAATCTTCGGATTGATGCAATAACTTATAAATCACGTTAATCGGGTACTCCGCATTAAGTAAGCCTTGTACGAGATCGAGAAAATATAAATAGGAGAATTTGAACACAAAACTTTTTGGTCTCATGCTCCTCACTCTACCAATATCATCACTATGCGACATTTTAACTGTCTGTAACGTTTTACAACAACTTGCATTTTTAGTACTATCTTAAAATATTAAAGAGTTAATTGATGTAATATGACTTTATACTTATTGTTATAAATATCATATTATATTAATTAAAATTAATTGTACCATAATAATTTAAAATTAATATAAAATTATTTTAATTGATATTAGTTCATATTTAAATAGGAGTTTAAATATATAAATTAAATAATTAAAATTTTATATATTTAAATTAATAAATTACAAATTTAAATATCAAGTTGATTTTTTAAACTCAGAAAATAGCTATTATATTTAAAAATAAAAATTTAATATCATTTTATAAATAAATTACTATATTAAAATTTAAAATATTTATAATTTCAATTCTAATATAAAATTTTATATATAAGTTGTTTTATAATTTTAAAATTTATTTAAAATAGTATTAATTAATACTACAATAATATTTGATAGTATTTAATTTAACCCCTTAAAATAATATTATAATAAAAAAAGGAGTCAGGTTCAGGTCTTTATCCACTCCATTGAAAGTTTGAAACTCTCATGGAGCAATTGAGTGAAAAACAAACTACACACAGATAGCGACAGATCATGTTTAGTCTTTCGACGGTGAGTATACCTCCGAATCATGCGTTCCGAATCTGCAAATCCAGCTTCTCCGGCATCCAAATCCGTCACAAATGCCCATTGCCAGTTCTGCAACAAATAGAAACGCCATTGTCGTCTTCCAGAAACCCTTCAGCTGCTGTGGCTATGATGGCAAAGAGAGAAGAAGAACCGAAGGAAATCAGGTCCAAGACCACCGAGGAGATTAATGAAGAAGTTGTTGATCTTAAAGGCGAGCTTTTTATGCTCCGCCTTCAAAAATCGACTCGCAACGAGTTCAAGTCCAGCGAGTTTCGTCGCATGCGCAAAAGTGTGTGTACTACTTGATAACCTTTTCGAGCCCTTTTTGATGTTTGCGGATTTATGTTGGTTGGAGTTGGTAAAATGTGAAATTTCAGTTCTGGGTTTTGCCTTCTGTGTACTCATTTCGACAGACGCTTGTAGTTTGTCTGCTCTGCTCGTATCGTTTTGTGGTTTTAGTAAAAGCTTGATTAGATTGACCTTAATAGGCAATTCTGATATGTGACATTTTGCATAAAAAGTTGGAAGTGATTACATGCTCTGTGCTCATTGTCAAGCCATTTGGTTACTAGAAGCATTGATAATATTGGCTTGAGATTGTTTTGGTGTGAGCAAGTTTTGTTCCGAGTTTCTACTGGAAGTTCTGTGAGATCACCTCTTTAGCTGTGATTTCAAGACTAGTTTGTGCAGAATGAAGATTTACATTTCCTTCTATTACTTCGAGTCTCTGTTCGATTTCTGCCGTTTTGGTTTCTGAATGCTGGAAAGGGGAAACCTTAATGTCTGTTGATACTAGTGCATGAAACCAAATGCTGTGGCTTTCGTTTTTCGAGGGAAGACGGGTGTTGGAGAGCTATGTGCATTGATTAAACCACATACTGTGTTTGCCACCCGTCTTAGATAAAGATGATCCGTGTCCTAATTTCATGATCCATGTTTTCCTTTTGTTAATTTCTCCAATTTGTTACCATCTTTCAACTGCTTTGATCAAATCTTCTGCTGATATTTATACTCATACCTTTGTCTCTGTGTGGTATTTGAACATGAAGCTCTGCACTTATTTGACTCGTGGTTTTAAATCAAAACTACAGATTGCTCGAATGCTTACTGTTAAGAGAGAGAGAGAAATTGCGGAGGGGATAAATAAGAGGTTGTCGAGAAAGGTCGACCGGCAATGGAAGGAAAATACTGTTGTCAGACCACCTCCGTCTTTGAAGAAGTTGCAAGATGAAGAGGTGGCTGCTGTTGCTGGAAAATCTGCATGAGGCATCCAAGCAATTTTCCATAGCAATGGAAGAAAAATATTGTTATCAGACCACCTCTGCCTTTGAAGAAGTTGCAGGAGGAGGAGGCGGCGGATGCTGCAGCTGCGGAAGCTGGAAAATCTGCATGAGGCATCCAAGTAATTTTCCATGAATTTCGTGTACCTTTGTGATCTAGCAGGTAGTAGCTAACATTATGGCCTGATCTTTGTGTTACACCAAAACACAAAGATTGCATTTTTATCTCTGTATAATGAATCTTTGTGGTTCCTCGATCATAAAAATGGAGTCTTTATGATCATAGTTTTTTTCTATTTGGTATCTTTACAAATTGTGGCTTGGGTTCGAGTTCGATCTGAAGTACGAGCCGATCAAGCCCGACCCAAAGTTAATGAACCAAAACTATAAAATGCCGTCGTTTTATTAGGTTAGCTACACTGTACCCTGCAATCGTCTTCTTCACTCGTTGATTAGCTGTAGCCATGGAAGAGGAACTCCAAAGCAAAGCGACGACGATGGAGGCCACCTTACGGAAGAAGCAACAAGCCATGCTCGATCGCCTAGAAAACCGCCACCAAAATCGCCCCAAATCCACTATCACCGACGACTCTACTTCCTCGTCAGCAGCATTCTCCTCCAAGTTCTCCGACTCCAAACGCTCAGTCGAGTCCCAACTCGCTGAACTACCCACACTCTCCGACTCAAGTCACCTCAAATCTCGTCTGGCCGAAATCTCCTCCGAAATCTCCTCCCTTGAGCAGCTCGTGGCCGAGAGCTCCTATTTTCTTCCTTCGTATGACCTCCGGGCCGCTCTGAAATCCATCTCCGATCTCAAACAATCTCTCGAGAATTTAACCTCCGAGCTTCTCCCCAAGAAGAAGTTCTCATTCAAAAACAAATCCGCAACCAAAAACGTGCATACCGAGCCTGGAGAAACAGCAAAGGCCGAGAAGTCGAACCCAATCATCAGTATCCCAGACTCGCCGGGATTCAGAAACAAGCAAAACGAGGTCTTGACGAAGAATTTCAGAGGTTCTGAAATCGGCGAGTTTACGATCTCTGATCTGGACTCCTGTGAAGTGAGGCTGATTGGGTCCGTTCGCGCGGTTTTCATTAATAGGCTGAGAAATTGTAAGGTTTACGGAGGGCCGGTTACGGGGTCGATATTGATGGAGGATGTTGAGAACTGTGTATTTGTACTGGCGTCGCATCAGATTAGAATACATTGCGCAAAAAGGTGCGATTTTTACGTGAGAGTGAGGAGTAGACCCATAATAGAGGATTGTGGGGGTTTGAGATTTGCTCCTTATTGTCTAAAGTATGATGGGATTGAGGATGATTTGAAGGAAGCTGGTCTGGATGAGGAGAGTGGGAATTGGAGCAATGTTGATGATTTCAAGTGGCTGAGAGCGGCGCAGTCTCCAAACTGGTCAGTTTTGGATGAAGGTGAGAGGGTTGGGAGCATTGAAATCGAGGTCTTGGATAATGGAAATGGGAAGGGCTAAGCTGTTGGATTTTCTGCCATTGTTGTTCTAGATTCCAAGGTACAAACTTTTTGTTTATGGGTCATTCGTACTTTGCAAAATTAATGTGTTCTAGATGGAACAGTAGATAATTGGTGCAAACATGCTCTTTGAGTCGAATTTTGGCAAATTGAAACAGATATTACTTGTTTACAAGTGTATATCATAATCTTGAAGTCTCCAAAGGGGTCTGTCTGTGGAGCATGATTCTTTTATTCTCCTGATGTTTCACTATTAGTAGTCTAGTATTGCCCCATGTTGCTCTGTTTGTTCAAAATCATGGAGAGAATGCGGATTGTGCCGGAATTTAAACTTTGTTGAATGGTCACAGCTGCATTTATATGATCTTATCCTTAAAGCTCGCAAGTTCTCTGTTCATTTGGTCTAGATGAAAGCATTCCATGAATAATGTGAAAAGAAACTGTGGCCATCTCTATATGTGTACAGTACCTTTCCTTGACGTCCATGATTGTGTATATGCTTCTTGGTGGTTAACGTCAAATGAACTAGAGGAACCTCTGTAATTTACAGGTGATTTATTATGCAAAAGATTACTACAGGTACTAGGAGGTCCAGTTGTGAGTTATTTTTTATGGTTGAAAACTGCTAAATTCAATTTTCAAAGTTCTCGTGGAGGCATCATATTTCAGCTGGATAAAGGGTTCCCATTCTTGTTTGCAGGTCAAGAAGTATAATAATTGTGATTTGAAGATTCTGCAGTCCCCGATCTTCTTCGAGATCTGAAAATGAGTAAATGAGCATCATTCCTTTTGGTTCTAGTCTCTGCGCTGTATTACACACGCTCGTTTGAAGGATTTGAGCATTACAGTATGTAAACGTTGATTTTGGCTTGGTCAGTTTGGTTCAGTCACCTAACATATGTATTTTAGCTAGAAGACTCACTAGCTAAATGATCTGGGAATTGTAGGCTGGCCCAAAGATGGGTTCTAAATTTGGACTTCTACTTCCTATCTGACAACTCTTATGATCTTGATCCTATTGCAACCTCTCTAGTTGGTGAAAAGTTGGCAGGCCAGAGTTCTTCCACTTCAGAAAATTATAACATAATTGACTCAGTGCGAGAAAAGCATAGAAATTTAGCTGTAAGTAGGCTGGATGATATATCTTTAAACCAGCCATTATGTGATACTGTTAAAACTTTCCATGGGTATATGGATAAACTATGAAATAAGCTCCTGACATGTTCTGCAGCATCCAGTGCTTGATCATCCTCCGGGCTCAAGCAAGAAAGTAGTGATGGCAACAGGCATGACTCGAGCCTCCTTAGTTCCGAACCTGAGTATGGTTAAACTTGTTTAAACCCATTGATTTTGAGTTAGTCCAGTTAGATCTCCCATACTTGGTGGGGGTGAAAAAAACTTGTTAAGACTGAACTTTGGCCTGAGTTGGATCAAACCAAACTGTTGATTTCAGTACAGGTCAGGTGAGGTTAGGTTCTGATTGTTTTGTCAGATTTATACTCAAATTTGAAAGGTTTCTGTGTCTGAAGTGACGCCTTTGAAGGTTTCAGCTTTTCCAATACTGGGTTTAGTCAAATATCAAATCATTTCTTTTTTTATCATTGTCAAAGCTTGAGTTGACAGTAGGAACTTGTTCTGCAATTACCACAATCTAAATTCTAAACTCTAAAGTCTAAAGTTTAAACTCATCTTTTCTGCAGTGTAAAATCTTCCAAAAGTCAATCCATGGGATCCTATGCTACATTTTTCAACTTTCCAGCTATAGAATAGTTGTCTTGCAGAATATTTTTCATCACTTTCTTTGTCATGAGCAGCTCAAATTCCAGGATAGTTAGGTGAATGTGCATATGAACTTTCAGTTTAATTTGACTTGGAAGTTGGATCCGAGCAATCAACGAAGGGTTAACCCTTACATCTAGCACTTAGAGAGTTCGTTTCTGACTTGATTCACTTTAAGATAACACAAATTTATGATTCCTCCAACCATGAGAGTTGCTAGCTTTCCTGCACCATTACTTGAACCGTTCCATTTGATTCCTGCTTTCTTTGTTATCCTAACAACAGTATCCTGTGGTGGGATCTGCACACACGAGTCAGCTAAGGTTACTTACTCTAATGAAATTCTTATTTGATGACAACCTCTCTCTCTTCTGTTCAATGGTGGCATGGAAGGATTTGCAGAACTTGACAAGCTTAGGTATGTATCTGCAACTCATTTCTTCCAGTCAATATATCTACACCTCAGGAATGCTTTTCTAATTCTTATAGCACTCACTTTAGGAATTTGATCTTATTATTTGTTCCATATTCATATATAATTGATAAGAAGTTTACACGATTCGAACTTTGATTAGACTCGGGAGGGTAAGCCCAGTCCATCTCGAATGATTTGAACTAGCTTGAAACCAACTCGTCTAACTTTCAAAATGACATCACTTTAAAATCAAATAATAAAAGATCTAACAAAACCCGAATTAGTTAGGCTCAATTCAAATCGGCCTATTGTCATCCTTACTCAGGAACCTTATGATAAGAGTTTACATATCATTTCGAACAATGTTATTGGAGATATTAATAATGATAATTTTTATCTCACTTTTTTATAGGATCAGATCTCCTGTTCCGGTTATGGTGTTTCTATCATATCTTATTAAATCTTATCCACACATTTATATGGACTTCACATAAATATGTGGATGAGATTTAATAAAACAGAGTTGGAACAGAATAACTGGAATATAAGATTTGATGTACTTTTTGATATGCAATAATTTATAAATTACATATTTTAATAAATTATTTGATAAAATAATATAATAGTTTCAATTTAAGTAATTGTTAAGGGTATGAAGTAAAAGCATTTATGAAAATCTCACTTTAATATCTATAGAACTTGATTCTAATTAACCTTCCTTGTCCCCATTTTTGCTATAAAGTGATGACAAGATGAGGGGGAAACTTGAATGAGTAGTAGAATGGGCTTCACTAATACTTTGAGTAGTAAAACCAAAATATTATCATCTTAGGTGGGCTAGGCCCAATTTCGATGACACAATTCGAATCTAATTAAATTTCAAATTAGATTAAAATTGTTTATTACAACATGTTATAACAAATCCAGTCTAAGTAAAACATATTACTGAATTTCAAATCCAATCTAACTAAAACATATTACAATAAAAACAACAATAATTTAATGAAAATTTCGTTGAGACGTTGAGTCTAGAAAAGTTCAGCAATATACATCTTCACTTCTAATTGATCGAGAGGTTGTTTCCGACTAACTCGAACTTATTGTTAAGTCTAAATCTCAACTTAAAAACGGACCTAACACAGGAATCTTCGTCTCACTAAATAATTGGAAATAATTATTACTAAACATTACATGTATAACCTAATCTAATGCAAAGGGAAAATATAAGTTAATGAACTATCAATCTCACTATCTTTCACTATCCTTAGCTGTAACTATGATGTCATTGCCTAGTGAAGTTTGGTGGAGTTGATGAGGAAAACAATTTATATAGAGCATAAGACTGACATTATTAAAATATTTAGTTTAAATATTCACAATTATAATTTAAAAAATGACATTTTCTTCAAATCATGTGATGATGTCTTTTAGTGGGTTAATTTAATAAAATGAATGCTAAGCCATAAGGTTGGTCATAACGGTTGGGAAAACTTGAAGCCCCATATTTAACGTAAACAAGGTGTAATCAACAAGCTCTATGGTTAATTAGTTAAATTAGTATTAAATAAGCCAAACGGTACAAACATAATCACTAATAATATGAACATAATAACGAGCAATGTTATGAATACCGTATTAAATTGAGTTCTAGTACAGTATTGTACAAGTACAGTTAATAATGGGTACTATTTTGAGTAATTTTTAAATTTATAAATTAGTCTCTAAATTTTTAAAAAAGTACAAAATAGCCATTGTTATATAGTACAGTTGTACTGTATATTTTTAATCATGTCTCCAAAAATCATAATAATAAATAATAATCACAATTTTAATTTTTAAAAATTTTGCAAAAAATTTTCCTCTTTTTTAAATTTTCGGTACTAATCGGTACTGACTAGTATTTAGACCTAATACAACTGACCCTCTATTTTGTACCAGTTTTATTTCAGCATGTTATGTACCGACCAATATAAAACGATATTCAAATTGCTGGTCACGAGTAATAATAACGTAATTGCAACAAATTATGATTAATAATCCAATGTTATGGCTATTATTCTAATTACACTGTACTATAGTTTAAGATTGAATCAAAGCTTAAATTCAAATGTAATAAAATTTAGTTCGTCACCATGATTTTGTATTGAATTGATTTCATTAATTTATCAAAAACTTTTAGGTCCAAGCCTGATCAAATTAAGTTTTGTTCATTAATTTCAACTCAGGTCGAATTTAATTAAATTAGCTTTGAACTGATTTATCGTTTGATTCTATCTCATGCACTCCCAATTTAAAACACCTAGGTAGATTATAGTTAAATAACTATATTAGCACTTGAGCCTATATGATTAAAAAACTAGATCAGTTCGGACAGATAAATCATAAAAGTTTTAAATCAACTAATTTTTTGATTCGATTTTTAATTTTTCTGTTCGATTTACTTGAATAACTCTTGTTGTTAAAAATCTATCAATTTGTTAATTAATCGATTGATTTTTGCAAACTACACATTTTTTGTAAACTAAAACAAACTAATTATTTTTATTTAACAGTCTCTCTTTTTAATTAAACTTTAAAATAAGGGCGGTCTTTTTCAACCTTATTCAATTTCTTTAATTTTATCCAATTTTTAACCGGTTTTATGACGATTTAGCACAGATTGAACCTTTTAAATTTTAAATTTTAAATTTCTTCTTTTATCGGTTTAACTTCTAATCAGCAAATAATTATATATACGTAATTGTCATTGAAATGGTAAAGATTTTGATGAAATTAGCATAATCTTCCATACCCACTTCATTTCTTTAATCTGTTCTTGTTTTTCCTTCGTCATCATCGTCTTCTTCTTCTTCTTCTTTTCCCTGTTAGGGTTGTTAGGCCATGAATGATTGAAAATAGTGAAGTTGGTCCACAAAATACGGTTCACGTGTAATGCATCCAACGTGAGAGAAGTCTTTCATTTTTTAAAACATGATTGTCCCTTTCCTTCTTTAATTAATTTCTTGATCACCCAATGTAGATGCTCTAAGTAAGTATCACTTTCACTGATTAGAGACATAATCTTAAAATTAGCTTAAGCTAATCTTAATTTCTTTTTCAAGATGGCAATGGAAATTTAATTTTTTAATACTATTTTCTTTTAACTAATACAAATCAATAACTCCAACATTAATATGATTTTTTAAAAAATTGCGATTATTATTATTATATATAATTATACTTTACAATATAATCCTGCTTGAGCTGGGAGTGGTTGGCTTGAGTCAACCCTTCTTGGCTTAATTTGATTGAGTCATCTATTTCTAATTAAGTAAATTCCCTATTAAATTAATCAAAACAGGTCCTTAATCTCTGATCATGGTTTGATATTTTCTGTATGGAAGTGGAAACTTGTTAAGAAATTAAAGCACGATCCTTCGAATTGTGTAAGAAAACGAAGAACAAGACATGCTAGCTATAACAGTTTCCATATAAATTGGATTTGGTTGTCTGGAAACAGAACGACAAGTCAACTAAATTTCGTGGCTATATATGTAATGTTCAAGCATCAGAAAGTGCCAATTTAGATGTATTGGGTAGAAACTTAAAAGAAGAAGCAAAGTTAGTTATTTATTAGTTGACAATATTTTCTAATCAAACCATATAAGTTTTAATTTCCGATTTACAGTTTCAATCCGGACCTTTCCACAATTTGATACAATTACAATTGCACTTCTCGTAATTGTATCTTTATCATCCGTAATTATCATGATAGCTTGTAATCGTAATTTAACTTGTAATTTGTAATTTAGAAGTTAGAGGAGTGATTTGTATCTTAACGTTTCACAAAAGGTCGATTTACGTTAAAATAAATATTATATTTTGAATTAATATTTAAAGAAATTATTTTTAAAATTAACCGTAACGTAATATCATAGATAACGATAAAGGCTAAATTAAAATTTTCTAAAAAATATAAATAGCAGAATTAGAATCTTGTTTTGGAAGTGAGGTCACTTACACACTTGTAAGTGATCCATCCGACAAGGAACCCTAATTGAAGAAGGAATCTGATCATGGACCACTCTTTAACCTAGCTTTTCGTAAGCTAGGCGTTAATGGGGTTTTGTCTTTTTGTATATTTTCCTGTTCCTTTCCCATGAACCCATTGTCGAGCTTTACAAGTAAAACTTATGTCGACAAAAAAAAAAAGGACAAAAGATAAGTGATGGAGAAAAGGGAAAAAAAAAGGGGCAATCGATGTGAAGCTTTGGTATGAGTTTAGGTTAGAAAATGACTTAGCTTATGAAATAAGTAAATGACGACTCACTACAAGACTTTAGGTTTCAAGATCAATGCTAAATTACAAATTATAAAGTAAATTATGATTAGGATATTATTACTAACCGGAGCTAATATGAACATATTACGATTAATTATAATACAACTACTATAATTATAAATAGTAATTATTGAAAAACTTAATTGATTCGATTTGTTTAATAGCAAAAATTTTAAATTGACTAATATTTTAGTTTGGTTTTTTCCTCTTGTTGTTAAAAACTGATTAACTTATTAATTAATCAATCAATTTTCTTTTATAAACCTGAAATAAATTAGTTAAATTTTATTTAACAATTTTTTTAAATTAAACTTTAAATACCGGTTTAATTTTCATTTCGTCTTTTAAAACATTGATTATTACTAATTTTTAAAAAAATGGTGTTTTCCTTTGTAATTAGCTTAAATAGCTATAATATTAATCTTTTTGGAGTCAAACTTTTAAGTTAATCAAAAGATCATTTTAGAGTCGTTTACTTATAATTTGCCATCAAACATTTTGCAAGCAAGAGTAGTTACAGGAATTTGATTATTCAGCTTTAAGGGTTAAAGAAGATGATGAAGAAGAAGAAGACGAAGAAGAAGAGGAAGAGGAAGGTCTTGTAGGTTTCCAAGGTGTTGGAGTTTTCTGTGTTTGCTGTACCAACTTCTCCTCTAACAAGCTCCCTCACAGGTCAAACAGGTCACATTCCTCCATGTCCTTTTCAGTTTTCTGTTAGTTAAGTTCTCCGATCAAACCAATGTTAGAGTGTTTTGACAACCATGATGCAGAAAACACCATTTCTGATTATCTGTTTACCTTACCTTCTATTTTGAAAAAGACATAATGGTATAAATTACATGCTCGGAATGAACCATTTTATGTGTCAGTCACTCCATTTAAGTTGTCTTTGCTCCTATTCAACCATTCATTTCGAATTCATTTGTGAATTGTAATTTCCTTTATCAAAACTCAATCTTTAACTTCTTCGATTAGGAGATTCGTAAAAAGATTTAACGATTGTTTGTAAATTATATGTTTTGAATATTTTATTTTATAAATTATTAAAGTTAAAATTAAGCGATAACTTTAATCTAAGTGATTTGTAAAATAATTAATATGTCTTTACTTATGTTAGACCATTCTTTTTAGATTCATTTGTCAATTGTAATTATCTTTATCACGACGCAACCTCTAACTTTTTAAATTAGAAGATTCATATAAGTTTTGTCTTTTTACATATAAATTATGTATTTTAAATAAATTACTTTACGAGTTAACCCGACCCAAAATTAATTGATAGTTTTAATGTAAGTGATGCGTGAAGTAATTCATGTGTCTTGGCTCCTGTTCCACCATCCCAATCATTTGTGAATTGTACCTTCCTTTGCCACGACTCAACCTTTAACTTCATAAATTGGAGGACCCCTAAGAAGTTTCACCATTACACCATCCCTTTTGATGATCTAGATATGCATATCTACTAATAATTAATACAAGACAAAAAAAAAAAAAACTTAGGAGGAACTTAATCTTCATATTTCAAATGCTTGCAAATGATCATAATTATGGTTCTAATATTGCAATAGTAGCTTCAATCATCAATTTAATTAAAGTGTTATTGCCAGAATGATTGAGTTTTTGGAGGATAAATAAGCACTTTTTTTACCGCAAAAGTTATTTTGAAAAAAATTAGTGTTTGACTTTAAAATAAAAAAGCACTTTTTTAGTAGATATAACTTTTTAACAAGTAAAATACAGATTTTTAAGAATCACAAATTTGGAACTTCTCAAAAAAGTACCTTTTCAGATAAATTTTTCATATCAATTAATGAGTCTATTTTGTCGTTATGTTTTTACACATAATTCCCACAATACCCACAACATATTTTCATGTTTATTTGAGATTTATATAATATTATTTGACTTTTTTATATGTTTTAATATTTATTTTAATATTAATTTTATTTATGTTATAATCCATGTAAAAGATTTGGTTAGATATATTTTTATTTATGTTTCATATGGTTTAAAATTATATAATAATTAATATATTGTTATTTGCATATTGTTTAATATATTTTAAATAATATTTATATGCATAAATAATTTTTATTATAAAATAAAATATAGTCAAAATTAAAAGTGCTTTTTATTTTTATATTGTCAAATAATCTATTATATGAAGTTCTTTCAAAAAAATTCTTCTTTAAATGACAATCAAACAGTCAACTGGTTTTTCAGAAAAATTTTTCTCTGAAAAGTTGTACTGACAAACCCTTTACTGATATAAACTCATCCAAACAGACTCTTAGTATAGGAACTTTGTAAAC
>JANIJH010000223.1:66161308-66178622 GCA_024520975.1 Erythroxylum areolatum | reverse complement strand
TAAACCTGAAAAGTCACAAACTCACAATACCCAAACCCAGAAGATTGAACAGTCACAATATCTCTGTTTCATCATATGAAGATCTAAAGAAGATGACGGCCAGATTCAAAAACATAGACACTCTGTCTTAGTTTAAGCTAACCTGTGGAAATTGACGTTGACTGTTCTTGTTGTGTTGAACACGTAAGCCGTCCGGACGATGGTATTGGATTCTCGTACACCAACCCCTATTAACTCAACACACTTCACAATCCACATCCAAATGCTCCAAGTGTCGCCTTCCATTTCCATCCTTATCAAGAATGCTAGAAGTTACAGCGGAAAGCCTCGCCTTCACGCCACTCCATTCGAAAAAACAACCCCATTTACTGAGCTTCTGATGGCCAGATCTGGAAGATGACGGCCAGATCTGGAGAAGACGGAAAAGAGAAGCGGCGATGGAGGCACCCGAGAAGAGAGAAGAGAGGAGAGATAAGCGACAATGGAGATTTGTGAGAACTGAGAAGAGACGAGAGGAGAGAATAAGAGGTTAAATTCGGTTATCAAATAACCGGTTAGTATAAAACCGACCGGTTCTCTGATAGACCGGCCGGTTTTTATATTAAAAGGTTATTAACTAAAACCGAACCGGACAAATGGCCGGTTCAGATCATTTCCAGTCGGACCGGTCGGTTTTAAAACCCTTGGTTTTAACCAATGTTTAAAAAAGTGAGTCTGAAATTAAATCAATAAAATAATATATTTAAAGTTTAAAAATTCAATTGATATTAAATCGATAAAATTAGAAAATTTTAAAATATAATTGAACGAGATCATCATTACTTAATGAAAAATTAGAAATTTAATTTAAAAAATATTATTAAATAAAAATTAATTTATTTATTTTAATTTATAAAAATTGATTAATTTACAAAAATGACTGATTAATTAATAACCCAGTTAATTTTTAACAATAAAGATTATGAAAGTAAATCAAATCGAAAAATTAAAAAATAAAGAAAAACTAAAAATAAAAAAATAAAATATTTATTATTAATAATTTTTAATAATAAAGATTATAAATTTAATAACAATAATTGCCATATTCTAAAGAATTGGGGAGAAATGTTGACAAATTTAGTAAGGAGTGTAAATGGATATAATAACGTTTTTTTGGTAACTAAGTTTGAGGGTTCTCTTATCTAATTTAGAAATATGTTAAGACAAAATTTGCATTTCTAAAAAATATAAAAACTTTTAGGTTCACTAGAGGTTTAAGGTTTAAAAGGTTTAACAAATATTAGATCGTCATAAAATCAGTTAAAATTTGAATAAAACTAAAAATTTTGAAAAATAATTGAAGAAAATCATCGATATCTATCAAAATTTTTAAAGTTTAATGAAAAAAAGATTGTTAAATAAAAATTAATTGACTTATTTTAGTTTATAAAAACTTATTAGTTTAAGAAAATTAGTCGATCAATTAATAAAATGATTGATTTTTAATAACAAAAAATAAATCAAAATGAAAAGTTGAAACTCATTTTATAATTTAAAATTTTTCATCCATTTGTACTGAATCGAACTAAGAACTTATCAAATTTTGTCAATTATTTATAACCCTTTGTGAGTATTACTCATTCTTATCATCCTTAATACGTTTTGTTACGTATTAATTTATACTTATTCTTAATACGTTTATTACGTAGTGCTTTTTTTCTAAACTTTTTTTTCATTGAATTTAACAACCATAGAGAGGGCTTTTTTTATTCTCTTAAGTCTTTGAAGTATTTTCCTTCGAGTCTTTCATCATTTTATACTTATCCTTAATACGTTTATTACATAGTACTTCCCTTCTAATATATTGATTTCGTTACCATGTTCCATATATACTGTATTATTTATTGCATTGCGTATTTTATATTTTTATTTATGCTTATTTATTTATATATCATATTATCATTATTTTATATTACGTGTAGATCTATCGGAAACAACCTTTTTATTAAATAAAGATAATGCGTAGAATAGATCTCTCCAAATCTCACTTCCTAATCCACATTTTGCTTAGGATGTCAACATAGAACAACAATATTCAATAGATATACTTGTACTAGTTACTTTCCTTTTAAGATTAATGGTCTCACTCTAATCCAAATCAATACTCAATAGGCCAATTCTTCTCATGTTTCTAGTTAGGGGCGGCATCTAGATGAGGTTTGGATCAAATCGAGACTAAAGAGTAAAGAACCTTAACTCTTTATTAGGTATGGGACAGATTTTAAAGTTTTGACTTCTCTGCCATTATTACATGTTAACTGAAATTTATTTCAATTAAACCTAATTATTAAGCCTTTCAAACTTAGAGACCTTAGAGGGTCAAGTCCAAGGCTAAAATTCTCTTTGGTTTTTTACCATTTTCATTGTTTATTTTTAAATATCTTAATGTAATGAATAGGTTGATTTAATAGAAAAATATCCATTATTTTAAAAACTGGATCGGAAGTTAAACCGGCAAGACAAGTGGTTTAAAGTTTAAAAGGGTCAACCGATATTATATCAACATCAAACCAGTAAAAATTGAATATAATTCAATAATTTAAAAAATGATTGAAAAGACTATCATTACCTACTGAAAAATGTAAAGTTTAATTGAAAAAAGACTGTTAAATGAAAATTAATCGGTTTATTTTAATCTATAAAAGCTTGTTAGTTTTCAAAAATTAGTCGATTAATTAATAAACTGAATAGATTATTAAAGTAAATCGAAGCAAAAAGTTGACCGGACCGATCGAATCGGTTCGATTGTTAAACTATAGAAAAGATCATGTAGCTTGTAGATTAGGGTCATCTATAATTCACAGATCCCATGATGTATTATTTTTATTATATTATGAAGTTTACGAGTTATGAATGACCACCACTTTCGACCCACGTAATTGTGTCTGACGTTATATATATATGCAAACACTATCCTCGAGCATGTGTTTGTCTAAGTGAGCAGTTGGGTTGTGTTCCTCTTTTTCTCACAAGGGATTGACTGTAATGAGAAATACTAACCCTGTACTCAAGGCATTTTCTGTTAGATGTTTTGTTGTACTAATCAAATTCCGATACGTCGATTCGTGTTCTCCCATGCGAGTAGATTAAGCTTTGAGGAGTTGTTAAAAAAGGGGTTAAACAAGTCAAATAACGTAAATAAGAAGAAAGCTCTTCTCATACGATCATTTATATTTACATTCTTCGTCTTCACCAATAATGTCTTAATTTCAGACCAAGTAACCTATGTGATCAGTTAATAAACCTATATTTGATAATAGTCAACGCCTCGAAACCCTTCTTCTTCTTCTTCTTCTTTCTTTATTTTAATATATCTCGTTATACTTGATGAAGCCACTTGGCTTGTACGGTTAGTACTCTCTTCTTTTTCTGAAAACCTTGATTCAACAAATTGGAAATGGCCATGTTAGTTTTTAGGGTTTCATTTGAAATTACTAACCCAAAGTGTCGGACAAACCTATTTGACCTTTGGATAGGTTATGCAAGTACCCTAATTATGTAATTTTGGCCAATAGAACTTTAACCACGTCATTTTTACTATTCCTTGTTGAGTATACCCTGTTTTCAAAGGTTTGGTAATCGAAGTGAGATCAGGGTCTGCAAATTTTCTTCGTTCTCTGGTATATGCCCTCTGCACACTCTATCTATTGCATCTAAATCAAGTAATTCTAGAAAAGATTTGAGAAATGTTCCTTGTCATAGGAAACTGACGTTTAATTTTGATGTTTTTTCACACATTTTTTGTTGCGTTTACTATCTGTCCGCCCAATGAATATAAAAACTCTAGAACTATCGGATAATTTTGTCTTTTTCCATAAAATTAGACAATTATTAATTATATTTTTTAAATTTTCAATAAATTATATGTTAAGTTACGTAATTTGATCTAGATAAAGATAATAAATTAGCCCAATAAATGATCTAAATCAATGAGTCGAAATCTGGATAGAAAATGGATCTCAATTAGTATGGACCAGACTCATATCGGCCTTGTGATGGGGAAGCTCGATATGAAAGTTACATATAAATTAAGTTCTCTTGCAGTTGTCATATCAATTGTAAGCATAAGGATTCTCTGATCCGTTAAGAGAGCTTACGTATTGAGAAAACTGTAGAAAGACCTAAACCTCGTGCCAGTAAACACTTTCCATAAAAATCATGAGAGATTCGTGGTCGTTTGGAGCTCAAAAACGACATTGGAATCAAAGATGGAACTGAAATCAGGTATTTCGCATTATCTTCATTTTTAATCCTTTCATGTATGATCCTGAGTACGTAATAAAGTCTGTACTACGTATTACAGGAACTTCTATACTTTTTTTAGAAAATGTACACAATAAAATTAATTTGAAATTAAGAATTTCAAGCAAAAAAATTCACAATTAAATAATTGGAGAATAAATTTTCTATAATGCAAAATTTTACTAACGTGAGCAATGTTTTAAAAACTTGATTGGAAATTAAATCAATAAGACAAGAGATTTAAGGTTTAAAAAGTGCGATCAAAATTAGGTCGCCATAAAACCTACTAAAGATTAAATAAAATTAAAGAATTTCAAAATATAAATGAAAGAGATTGTCTTTATCTGTATAAGAATGTGAAGTTTAATTGAAAAAAGAGATTATTAAATTAAAAATTAATTGATTTATTTTAATTTATAAGAACTTATTAAAACCGATTAATTAATAAATTGATCGCTTTTAACAACAAGAGTTTATTAAAGTAAATCGAGCTATAAAGTTAAACATCGAATTAGAAAGTTGGACGATTCAAAATTTTTAGGATTAAACTGGTCGAACATGTTAAATTTTTTAATAATTGGGTGTGAGACGATCTTTAAAACTAAACAAGATTGAAATTATGTGTGGAATTGTGAAACTACACTTTCTAAAGGGGGATTAAAGAATCTGTTACAATGTTTAAGTCTCAAGTATTGTTTCCTATCAAAATGGCAAATCCCCGTAACCAATGCTTTTGGCTTGGTCAAAGCTCCAATTCAAAATTAACACATAATAAAGTAAACTAGAGGAGAAGGTTGGGAGTTTATATTTTAATAAAAAGGAGAAACTGATGCAGTATACATTAGTAGTGTTATTGCTACTAATGCTAGAGATGACAGTCACATTCATGATCATAAATAAACAAATGTGAAGTTGGTGGGAGCAATGAGGAATTGATGGAAAGCATAGACCTTACTAATTTAGAAATGGGAAGTGCAATAATTGAACTTATGACCTAAGGAATAGTCCAAATAGTAGAAATTATTTTCACTTAGATGAATAATTTATAAATATTAATTAGATTAAATTTGATATTTAATTTTAACTTATAAACTGTAAATTTATAATAAGAAAATTAATCTTGTAAATGAAGTAATTAATTATCAGGCAATATCTTCTTTTTACACTTAAGAATTTTTAAAAAAGATATATTTTCAATTTCAACGAGAAAATAATAACGACTCAAGTGGAAATTGAATTTTTTGATGCCTGATACTTTAAATATTTTACTTAATATGTTATAAGATAATGTCACATTCATCAACTTCTACTCCAAAAGCCCTGTGATCACTTAGGTTCGCCCTTTCTAGTGGGACATCTAATCATGTTAGTTTATGTTTATTTTAATTTGATCATTGTGTCCTTTTCTTTGTTGTCAATTAGAGTGGAGATTTTTGAAAATCAAATCATTAGGTGACTATTGTTGTAGTTTTGAATAGATCAAGTGCCAGAATACATAAATCATCTTAGTACGAGCGGCCCATAGATCTAGATTCAAGTGCTTTTAATAGGTCAACATATGAATAATTTCGAAAAATTAACATAATTGACTCATAAATCAGCTCATTGTTATCTTTATCTTAGTTTGATAACATAATTTTTGAGATATGCCCAAGTGATAATGATCTTTAACATTACAGTGCATTTTGTATTCTTTATTTTTTTCTTTAAAATATGCAATTGGTGTTTTGATTTATGTAAAATAAATTTAAAGAAATTGATGATAATATGGCACAAAATTGCTTGGTTCAATATGAGTGCAACTAAATTGCTAAGGTGGGCTGCAATCAGAAGGCTTTAATTGATTTCCGGTTAGTTAAAAGGCCTTCGTGGCCCAAATGCTAACAAGGCTTTTGAATTTCTTGTTCCTTCTTGAATGGATTCTCCAAATATGCTACTTAGTTTATTATGTAATTTACTTTTTTCAATCCTAAATATTATTATATCAAATAGTTATTTTAAACTTTTATTTCAAATTTTTGTATATAAATTATTAAAAATTTTATAATGTTAATTAATTTATCTTTTTTGTGAGTTTTGAAAAAAAATGATAACACATAAAAATTATATATGCTTTATTTTTTTTAATTTATTGATTTTTTAGCATTGTTAAAAACTAACGAGAAAGCACTTGCTTATAAATTTAAATGAGATAATTACATATTATTTAAGTGAAAATTCTCTTGAAAATAATAAAAATTCTTAAATATATATATCTTATTATATAAATTAAATTCTTTCATTTCATACCAAACAAAATAAAATTGTAACTCACTTTTAGTACTTTACTTTAATTTAATGGCTACAACTCCACCCTAAATTTCTCGTTTATGTTATTAATAATATATTCTAACAAAAATATATAATAAATCCTTTTTATAATAAAAGAATTCAAAGTCAATATTTTTTTGTATAAATAATAAAATTTTATATATAATAATTTACAAATTTTAATAAATTAATAATAGTATACTCAAATATTAAACTTCTAACCAAAATTGAAGAAGATATTGTGTAGTGCACATGAGATTGACCTTAAGAAGAGCAATAAGATGGGTCAGGGTTAGGCAAGATTGAGCCTGATATAAGACTCAATTAGACTCGAGATAGCCAAAACGAACCCAAGTCCGAACTTAAATTAACCCAGTGCCCGTTTGGAAGGATTTACATCAGTAAAATTTTTATCAGTAGAGCTTTTATTAATAAAAATTTTCCGATAAAAGCTTTTCAAAGAAGCCAGTTGATTGTTTGACTGTCATTTAAAAAAGAGCTTTTTTGAAAGAGCTTTATATAATAGATTGTTTGGCAATATAAAAATAAAAAGCAATCTCAATTTTAACTATATTTTATTTTGTAATAAAAATTGTTGATGCATATAAATATTATTTAAAATATATTAAACAATATGTAAAACACAATATATTAATTATTATATAATTTTAAACCATATGAAATGTAAATGAAAATATATCTAACTAAAGCTTTTATAAGGATTATAACATAAGTAAAACTAATATTAAAAATAAATATTAAAATATAAAAAAGTCAAATAATATTATATAAATTTGAAAATAAACGTGAAGATGTCTTTGTGGATATTATAGAAATTATGTGTAAATGTAAGGGTAAAAGTGACTAAAAATAGACTCATTAATTGATATGAAAAATTTACCTAAAAATTTACTTTTTTCAGAAGCTCCAAATTTGAGTTTCTTAAAAAGTTGTATTTTAGCTACTAAAAAAGTTATATTTACTGAAAAAGTACTTTTTTATTTTACAGCAAAAACTCATTTTTTTTAAAAAAATTGCGAATAAAAAAATACTTATTTATCTTCCAAAAGTTAAACCAAACAAGCATTTAGTTTTGTCTAATTTGTTTTTTTATTTTTAGCTGGGCTAGCTTGATTAGAGTTACGTAATTTTATTAAAAAAAAAGTTCATTATTTTATTTTTAAATTCTCTAATCAAGCTAGCCTTTAAAAATAAAAATAGTTTCTTTTTTTAATAAAGTAATGTCACTCTAATCAAACTAGCCCGGCTAAGTCGAGCGCGAGCCCCACTCAGGCTCAAATGGCACACTGATTGACATTGACTGGCATGAGAGAGAAATTAAAAGAAGATGGAATCCTAATTCAACCTCTCTGGACAATTTGGGGGGACCCGTTTTGGTTCCTTTTCGTAATCGCTTACATCATTTACCAACTCTACTTGATTTCTTCCCTCACTTTCGTCTGTTAAAAGGCCGTAATTGGACTTTGGTTGTCGGGGATACAGACGGAGAAAGGGTCAAAACGCCGTCCAGCCTATCTTTTGATTCTCTGCAAATTTGTCCGTATAGGAAAGCAAGGTTGCAAAACATTAGATTGAGAGTTAAATAAGTAAAATTCGGGCACTGACTTAAGCCAGGTCAGGTAGGTAGTGGTCGAGCCGGGCCTAAACAGGTAGCTAAGAGCTCAATTCGACCCATTGTCATTCTTACCTTAATCATAAAAAAACTCACATTAAACTAAAACATGGAATTCAAGTGATGTAACCAATTAATTCGACTTGAAGTTTTTAATATTGCTTATAACGTAATTATAAAATTTAACATTTATTAATAATTTTAATATTAAATTCATTTTTTATTTTATTAAATAATTTACTCAAAATGCATGTAATTATGAAGTACCGTAAAATACATAATTTTATATAGGGATGACAATGGACTTACTCATAGGCAAGCTCCACTAATTTTTTAAATATAATTTTAAAAAAATTAAAACATAAATTACAATATATTTTTAATTAAATCTAGGCCTGATCTATTCAAACTTAAGTTTACCTGCTGTCTAACTTTTTAAAATAAAATAATATTATTTTATTTCAAATAATTAAATCTTAAATTAATTTAGACCTTAACCATAATCGTCTTATTAAAATTAACTAAATTTAGTTTCACGGCAATTGTCTTCCCTAAAGAGAGACGAAAATTTCGACCCTTACAAATTAAGAAACCGTGTATGCCCAAAACGTCAACGTATATATATAATCAAATCATCGAAAAAGAGAGACGAAAATTTTGACCCTTACAAATTAAGAAACCATGTATGCCCAAAACGTCAACGTATAAAGCAGAAAAAAGCAATTTCCCGGGATCTGAGAACCTTCCTTCCCTTCTAACTTTTTTATTTTTCAAAGTTACAATTATTTAATTGGGCAATTAAAAACAAATTCTTTTTCGTCTGGGTTTTACGACCTTTGTTAATGCTGTCATGATGATCAACTATGACGAATCTCAATTCCATTAGTTTAATAGTAAAAATTTGGATTAATTAAAATTTTTATTTTTAATTTTTTAGTTTAATTTAATTTAATAATTTTTGTTATTAAAAATCGATCAGTTTATTAATTAATCGACTAATTAAACTTCAAAATTTTAAATAAGTAAAGACATTTTTCAATAATTTATCAAAATTTTCAATTTTATTCAATATTTAACTTATTTTATAACTGTTTAATATTTTTAATTCTTTAAATATCTTATCTTACTGATTTAAATTTTAGGTTAGGTTTGAAAACATTGTTAATTAGTGTAACCGAAATGTTTAATTGAAATAATTTAATATGAAAGAAATCTTGATTTTTAACACCTTAAAAATTTTTAATGATTTTTAAAATTTGAATTCACATATTAAAAAGCTTATATTCAACTCGTTGAAAATAATTAAATTTGATTACACATTATTTAAACTAACTAATTTACTTTTGGCTCATCTATTAGTGTTTTATTTTCAATAACAAAATATTATAAAAAAAGAGGAAGTAAACTTAGAGATGGCAATGAATTTTTAAATAGTTTTTAAAAGATTAAAAATATAAAATAACGTCTTTTTTTATTAAGTTTGAATCAAATTTGTTCAAATCTACATCTGTTTGAGGCTTAATTCTTCTAAGTAGAAGAAAGTCGTTTTACTTAGCAGAATTGAACATTGAGCTTGTTGAGCCTAAACATGGACCCATACATCGGTCCATTAAAAACATCTTAATCTAAACTAATATCAGAGTCCTTTGTCTCCTAAGTAAAATTGAGACTTATTGTCAACGTTCGACAGCTAAACTTTGTTGACTAAATTGGTAAGACTGATAAGGATGAAAAGAGAAAGTCGGCAGAGGTTCAATTTAATTAATTTTTTATTTAATAGATAAACCAACTCTATTTTATAATTTTTATTTGAATTAATGCAGTATCTTAAAATGTATTAGGTGTACATGACAACTCACAAATTATATATTTTAAATAAAATTAACAATTTAAATTAAACAATAATTTCGATTTAAATAATTATTTAAATTTTAGATTCAAGATTTAAGAATTTTTAACAATTCAAATTATAAAAATTATATGAATATAATCCTTTTGACCACTTCCTATTCCCAAAGTGCAATACATACAAGAATGAATTTTATAAAGCTAAGATTGGCATTTAAAACTTTATTTGGATAGGTAGCTCGAAGTCAATAAGTTAATTAAATTTTTAATCGAATTCAATTCTAAGACTCGAAATTTTCAAATAATGTTATTTTAACTTATAATTTTAAAATTTTAAAATAATAATATTTTAATCAATTATATTAAAATAACTTTGTGTGATAACGATCTAATCGCGTTTGGTCGGGTCAACTCCAACTTTCTTGCTAAAAATACACAACATTACTGTTTCAATGCACGTTGTGACCAGACTGTGTTTGTCTGCTACAATGCATTATTGGTCGTGTAAGAATAAAAAACAAACACAAGTTTATATAATAATATGTTTCGCGTCTGACAATTTTGTCATTTTTATAAAATTAAACAACTATTAATTATTATTTATAAAATTTTAATAAATTATAGGTTAAGTTACGTAATTTGATATAGATAAAGATAATAAAGTGACACAATAAATGATATAAATTAATATGTCAAAATCTAGGTAGAAAATAAATCTCAATTAATATAGACTAGACCCATGTTACTCTTGTGAAGAGAAAATCTGATATGAAAGTTATATATAAAGTTTAAGATCTGCAGTTGTTCATATCAATCGTAAGTATAAGACTTTTTTGACCTATTAAAAGAGCTTATGTTTTGAAAAAACTGTAGAAAAAACTAAATTTCGTGTTGGGAAATACTTTCTATAAAGGTTATAGGAGATTCGTGATCGTTTGGAGCTCATAAATGACATCAAATAAGAGATGGAATCGAAATCAACTATTTCATATTATCTTCGTTTTTAATCCTTTTATGCATGATCCTGAGTACGTAATAAGATTTAGAGTATTTATTAAATTAAAAATAAAATAATAAGCAGACATAATAAATAAAACTATAAAAATTATAATTGCAAAAATAAAATGATAAGCACACTTAATAAACAAAAATATTGAATATTTAGTACGAGTTGATTCAAATCAAATCAATTCAATCAAAACATTAAAATAATATTATTTATATTTAAAATCTGATCTATCTTTTTATTTGAATTTTAAAATTTTAAGTTAAATTTGAATTGTGTCAATCATAGTTATTTAATTGTAAATAATCAATTTATTAAGTAATTTAGTTAATATACACATTTTTTAACATTACTTACATTCAGTGATTTGATTTGCATTAATTACATATTCCAATGGTATAAAATAAATAAAAGAAAATTTATTTATTTATTTGGTTATTAATATTAATGTAGTTATATGTTTATCACTGATAATAATTATATATTATATAAACCTCAAAGATAAATTATTTTTAATTAAATAAAGTTATTTAATCTCTTATATAATATTTATTAACAAATTATTAATAAAATTATGTTATTTTAATAAATTAAATAATTTTAAAATCAAAATTTTATTTATAAATTAATATTTATTTGAAATGTAATTTAATTATTAAATCAAAATTTACTTGAATATTTATATATTTTAAATTTAATTATATTTATTAATAATTATTATAATTTAATTATAAAAATTAATTTATTAATAATATTTATTGATAATTAATTTAAATTTATTAAATATATAATGTTGAATTAAATTATTCATAATTTTTATTAAAAATTAATTAATATATATTTAAATGATAGTAAATCAGATTATGCAAAAAAATAGAACCAAGAAATAAAAACTACTTTTTATAATTATCATATTTTTTTAAACAGGAAGAAACCAAAATTTAAAATAGAAACTAAAAATTTAAATAAACATATTTTTTTTACTAAATTTGAAAATAAAAACAGAAAACTAAAAATAAAAATTAAAAAAACACTCTTAATCTCTCATATAATATTTATTAATGAATTATCAATACAAATTATTTTAAATTAAAGAAATTAAAAAAATTTAATAGTTTTTTTCTAGATTTAAAATAGAAACAAAAAAATTTAAAAATATAAATTAAAACAAACAGCCTCTATCCATCAAGAGGAGAACAAAATTGAAAGCCAAGCCGAAGAACGTGTTGAGGACCATCAATACTCAAAACACATTACTATACTCTCTAATCTCTTTTTTTTTTTTTCCCTTTTTGGCCTTTACTCAATTACTCTAAAGTCTTAATTATTATTTGTTTAGAAAGAAAACCATTAATTATTTAATCCCTAGTTTAGTCAATGTTTACATTTATGAGAAAATGAGGTCCACTCAACTCAATTATTCCACTAATGAAAAGGACCATATGCGGAACCACCCATGGCCCACATCATCTCCAGGAATTGACGGCTCTCGTTGCTCCATTGTTCCAAAGCCGTCAAGTTCGCTAATCATTTTGCAGTTCAACGGTTGCGATCTGTTCATTTATTGACACGTGTAGAGCCGCGCGTGTACTAGATTCTGGATTCATTTTGCTTAAAGAGCTGAGCAGGTCAATTTGTTGGAGGGTGCTAATCAGTTTTGCTCCTTTTGGATTTCATTTCCGGAAGAATTATAGATCCGACCCGAATGTCAAATTCCGGTGAAGCGAGGATGTTATATACGTCGTCTCCGATGTCTGGAGACGTTCGGATTCCGCTTGTGAACCTTTCAGGGGTTCGGTCTCGGATGGATTCGCTTCAACGGTTCCTGTCTGAATCGATCAACAGGAACACGGTAATCAGCAGAGAGCAGATGGACATGGTCTCCGGCGAGATATCAGCCGCCATACAACAGATCATCGTCAACGGTGCTTCGCTCCTCACTTGTTCCCAAGCTGTGGATTCTTCGGCCACCGCGGTCAAACCTTTAGAGCCGCCTGATCTGAAGGTCTCAAGCAGAAGTGAGGACTTGTGCTTGAAAGTGGAGGACAGGGAAGAGTACGAGGACGGGGACTGCGAGATAGTGGAGCTTGACGCCGTGGAGTTGTTGGCGGAGCACGTTCACTTCTGCGAGATTTGTGGGAAAGGGTTTAAGCGAGACGCGAATCTTCGAATGCACATGAGGGCTCACGGGAACCAGTTCAAGACGCCGGAGGCTCTGGCGAAGCCGGCGGCGGCGGAGAAGTCCGAAGGCGGCCGGAAGACGAGGTTCTCGTGCCCGTTCGATGGGTGTAATAGGAACAAGAAGCATAAGAAGTTCCGGCCTTTGAAGTCGGTGATATGTGTGAGGAACCATTTCAAGAGGAGTCACTGTCCCAAGATGTACTCTTGTAATCGGTGTAACAAGAAGAGCTTCTCTGTGATGGCGGATCTGAAGAGTCATTTGAAACACTGCGGAGAGTCTAGGTGGAGGTGTTCTTGCGGTACTAGTTTCTCGAGGAAGGACAAGTTGTTTGGTCACATGGCGTTGTTCGAAGGGCACATGCCGGCTGTTGAAGAGGAGGAGGAGGAAGGCAAGGCTGCTGCGGCGCCGATGGAGGAGGACGACGGAGGACAAGAACCGGCGGCTTTAAAAAACGATGAACTGAAAATGAGCAGGAATTGTACGGACAACGGGTTCTTTGAAGGGTTGTTAGACGAGTTCGTTTCTGTTGACGGATATAGTTTCAGGGATCTTCTGGGATCACCTGAGAACAGCTGGGGTGTCGGAATTGAGGAGTTCTGCGGTCTCCAACGTTGACGATCTATGTCTTGTCTGATACAAGTACACGCGAACGTCATATTATTTGTAATAATAACCTTCTCATAACTCCTGTATTTTAGGACATCTTATATAGGATCTCAGATTTTTTAGATAAATAAAGTTCATAGCTTTTCTCCTAGAGAGCTTGTTCATACTTCTAACTCCATTTGAGATTGAAGTGTGAAAACAGTCTTTTTTAGATCTTTGAACTGACTCACTTAGGTTGTTAAGCTTCCTGTCTCGAAAGTTACAGATTCTCATTCCGATATCTGTAAAATTTGTAATCGTTATCCATCGAGTGTGAAATTCCTAATCCATACTTTTTGCAAAAAAGAAACCAAACTTACCTTTGATTGTTACCTATAGAACAAAAGTTGTGAAAAGGATGACATTAATGTTCCATCCTGTCCTGCTCCTTTCAAGTAACAGACAAGCATATATTCGCGATCACGAGTGACAGTTTTGTTGTTCCAACTCTGTTTTAATCTATTCTTTCACATATTTACGTGAGAAAATCACATATTTACGTGAGAAAAGTAGCTCACAAGTCACAAGTGATTTCATTTATATATTTTGGATTCCACTGAGAAAGGAGAATTCTAATTTCGATAATGTTTCATATGTGTTAGAGATATGATAATGAAATTGGGATAATTTTGATTCGCATCTATTATTCATAAGTGTAAATTAAATAAAATTTTAAAAAATATGCAATAATTTTTAATTAATAAACTATGCAATACGTAATAGCTCTCGATGAAATAAAAGTTTCAATAAATTCACATTTTCCATTTAAGTGATAATTTTAGTTTGATGGTTAATAATAAATTAAGTTAATTGTAAAAAAATTAATTTTTCTCAATTTTGTAATAACAGCTCGAAGTTTAAAAAGTAATGTTTTAAAAAGTAATGTTAAAATTATTCAACTTTTAATTTTTTACAAAAATAACTTACCGTTAAGTTCTTTGTAAATGTTGCCGATGTGATAACCTATTGTTAAATCAATATCTTCATTGCATAATATATTTTTGTCACGTGAAAATTTTATCATTTATCATATTAAAATATGAAAATTTCTAAAATAATTATGCACTCTTTTCTCACTTCTTCGTCGGGACTCTTTCTTCACCTAGCTCATATCGCTTCCTTAGCATATGATGCGACGACCATAAGATAAAAATATTAATTTAACGTGACTTGTTTCGTTATTCACATTCACACAAAAAAACTTAATCTTAAATTATTTTTGTAAAAAATTAAAATTTAGAACAATTTAGCGTTACATTCTTAAGTTTGGATTAGTATTACAAACTTAATTAAAGTTTGAGATTTCTTTTATAATTAACCTCAATAAATTTTAAGAAATGAATATACATATCCAATTAATTAAGAGTTAAGTTATTAATTACTTATCATAAGTGTAAATAATAAAATCCAATAAATAGGAATAACATTAATATTTAATTAAGAACCTTATCATGAATCTAATCCAAGTTAATAAAGGGTTGAGAATAGTGAACTTTGGATATATATATATATATATGTAGTAAAATACATAATAGCATAAACATAAAAAATGGTAAAGAATAATAATAAAATATAAAATAAGCAAATAGATAGACAACTAACTGCAAAAATAGATCAAACAAGCTATTATAAAAAATTAATTAGGCTAATATTAGTGTAGCTTTTGTTAGTAAAGTTTTTTTAGAAAAACTTTTCTAAGAAACCAGTTGACAGTTTGACTGTCAATTAAAAAAAACTTTTTTGAAAAAATTTCATATAATAGACTGTTTGGCAGCATCAAAATAAAAAACACATTTATTAATTTTAACTATATTTTACTTTATAATAAAAATTATTTATGCATATAAATATTATTAAAGTATATTAAACAATATGCAAAGCACAATATATTAATCATTATATAATTTTAAACCATATGAAATAAAAATAAAAACATATCTAGCCAATTCTTTTATATGATTATAACATATAAGTAAAACAAATATCAAAAATAAATATTAAAATGTATAAAAAAAGTCAAATAATATTATATCAAAATAAAAATAAATACGAGTTTGTGAATATTGTAGAAATTAAGTGTAAAATATAAAAGCAAAAGGGACTAAAAAATAGACTCACTAATTGATTTGAAAAATCTAAATAAAAAGTACTTTTTATAAAAGCTTTAAATTTGAGCTTCTTAAAAAGCTGTATTTTGACTGTCAAAAAAATTATATCTATTAAAAAAGTGATTTTTTACTTTACAGTCAAATAGTCATTTTTAAAAAAAGAGGCTTTTGTTATTAAAAAAAACATTTATTCACCGTCTAAAAGTTTAACCAAACTGATTATTCTAAATATACCTAGAAGAGAAGTATTACAAAATAAAAAATTAAGCTAAATACAAGAAATAAGATTGGAAAGAAAACATAAAACAAATCCGAAGATAATGATAATGACCTCTTTATGTGAGATATCATTTATTCGTATATTAATACATTAAAGTTTTTAATCACGGAATATGTTTTCGATAAATTTTAGCTTAGTCATATCATTTTTTATCCCCTTCTTCCTAATTCTTTTTAAATATTATTTTTTCTTCTCTTACACTTTCTATTAGGATATCTATTTTAATATATCCAAACCACCTAAACTTCGTATTCAACTTTAATACAAACATAGTTAAGTTAATGTGGACGGTCCAAAATTAAGTCAGAGCTTTTTATTTATTTAGTATTTCTTCTGAACTTGTCTGATACATCGAAGGCGGACAAGGATTGTTATATTCAGTTAAGTAATGCGAGTATTCGATCTGTCTACGGGAAACCACAGTGACAGGCTTTTTGATCCATTCTAGACAGTTGGTGCCTTCCCCTTACCTTCGTCTCACTATAAATAATATGCAGTTAAGTCTCCGATAAACGTGCCCTCGCAGTAAATATGGTGCAAGAAAATAAAACTAAGGGTGTGCTTGTTTGGTTGGTACGAAGAGAGAGGAATGAGTATGGAATAAAAAAAAAAGCTTGGTTGGAGGTTATGATTATTGGACTTCTACTTTCATTCTTTATTTTAGGGTATTACTCCATTCCTCTCCATTATGAGAGGAATGAATAGAGAGGAATGGAGTCATGCTTTGTTTAATGTTTAATGTTTTTTGGTTTAGTAAAATTTGATATCCTTTAACTAATATTATAATTAATTGACATTATAATTAATTAAAATATAATTTATTCATTAATTAAAATATTGCGATTAATTAATTACAATATAATTAATTAAAATATAATTCATTTATTAATTAAAATAGTGTAATTAATTAATTAATTAACTAAAATATAATTAATTACAATATAATTCATTCATTATTTAAAATATTATGATTAAAATTAATTAATTAAAATATAATTTATTTATTAATTAAAATTTAATT
>JANIJH010000223.1:66121983-66133071 GCA_024520975.1 Erythroxylum areolatum | reverse complement strand
CAATTAGAAGAAGGAATTTTAAGAATTCATTTAGCTAACGATTCAAGATGTTCTGATTGTTTTCTGCAGACATATCGATGAACAAAACAAATAAGGTAAAATATTTAAGATTCATCATTTATAAGTTATTTTTATAAGTTATTTTTTATCATTTATAAGGTAAAATATTTTTAACGATTTAAGATTCATCATTTATAAGTTATTTTTATAAAACAAATATTTAAACTGATATTTTTTTAATATTTAACACTTAATTTGATATAAGGTAAAATCCGTTTTGACTAAATTGGAGTTTTAAATTTTTATTTTTAAATTAAATTAAATTTTATAATTTACAATTCATTTTAACTTAAAATTTTTGATAAAATAATATTATTTATTAAATTAATGAGTTATTTTAAATAAATGAAATAAACAAAGAGGATTAATAAAAAGATAAATCAGTAACAATAACGATAACTCAAGTAAAAGTTCCGTTGGTGCTTTGAAATTTGGAGAGGTCTAATATTACGCAATTTTATTCTTAATTAGTGTTGAAACGATTTCCAATAGACCTATATATATATATACATATATATATGACATAAAAGATAATAATAATAAATGCAAATAAATAAATATAAATAAAAGTAATAAATAAATGTCAAAAAATTTTAGGCTAAGTAAGAAAATCGTTTAGGTTAAAATAAAAAGATATTTTTAAAATTAATAAAATTTAATTTAATTGAAAATTTTAAAACCAACGTTGAATTGGCTAGTAAACTAAAAGAATAAATAATTGGAGATGACATTTAGGTCCGAACCCAAATTGACTAAATTCAAAATCAACAAGCTCAATTTAAGTTGATCGGAATTCAAGTTTAAGTTTAAATTTTTTAAAAACAATATCCCGATTTAAAGTTTGAAAATTTTGAATAAAAATAACATTTTAAAATTTTAAATTAGAAAAGAAAATAATTGAATTAGTTTCAAACTCGAACAAATGTTAGACTTTCCAATCCGATAAAATTTGAGTTCGACCTAATAATATCCTTGAGTCCGGCCCAATAACATCCTTAAGACTCAGCCCAATGACGTCTCTAATTATAAGGTAAGGCGCCGGTTGACCCGTCCATTGTCGTATCATATTCTTTTCTAGCACGTTTAACATTTTAAGGCCATGACTTCTGAATTTTACTAAACTGTTCCAGAGCCCACAAAAATATGCAAATGTTGCAGATTGAAACATACAAACCGGACCAGAAATCACAAGTAAGCAAATCATACGGCTGATAATCGGTTTGAATCACAAGTAAGCATATCAGATGGTTGATATATCAATTACCTGAGTAGAGCTCGTACGAGTAGTCAAAGAGATTCCAACACTTAGCCGAAAAGAACAAGATTTTTATTCGCCAGCTTGAGAGCCAGTGAGACTTCATTTCATCGATAGGTATGGTCATGCTCTCGAATTGCCCTTAAATTTTGGAGCTTTACATGTAAAAAGTTGCAAGTTTATTGTTTTTCTGTGTGTTTCTCTTCAAGGGCTTGTTTTTCGTTGGAATATAGCGTGTTTGCTTACCGTTTCCGCTGTTGGGTCAGTTCAAAAGTTATGTTCTTTTCTGTATACCTATTTCAAATCATATGTTGCTTTGGTTTGGGCCTTTTTTGGAATGAATTTTCATTTGTTGATTAAGGTTTTGATGGTTCTTTGATGTGTATCATTGTTAGAGATAAACTGTAGTGGCTAATTTACTGGTATTATCGTAAAACAGAAAAAGAAAAACATGTTCTTTCTGCTTTTGTAAGCTAAATTAAGTAGTTTTGGATTCCAAAAGTTCAGGAAAATACTCGTCATGCGCATATAAGTGGGATTAATTTTTTGTTGTTAGCTATCTAGACGAATTGGGTTGATGGAATGATTGGGAGGCTTGTTAAATGGTTGTGATTGTTCTGTCATTGTTTATGAAACAATGACCGACTCCTTAAATAGTTGCTGGATATGAAGGTCTTGCTAGTTTGAGGATTGGCATTGCATATTGTTAATGAGAGACACGATGATGTATACCTTGCTGAGATTTTCCTGTTTTAATAAATAGGTCTAGATTTTTGGTTGTAGTTTTTATTCAAACATGAATATGGACACTATTGAATTTCTATGTCAAGAGCGTTAATTTCTCTCTTTGTTACCCTGGAATTGACTACAATCCCCTGTGCTATAAGCAATTAAATTGTGTCTAACAATTTTGAAGGCAATGACTTGTATTTTTATATGACATATATTTGCAATGTTTGAAGGCATATCATGGAATGTAGTTCAATTGGATTACGGTGTCTCCAGTTAACTAATTTGAACATTTCTTTCTCTGCAGGTTGATTCGCATATTAAGTGGCTTATCACATAGGACTGGGAAAATCTATTAAATGGCCATTATATCGTGTGGAAGCACACTGGTTGCTCAATGGGGTTTCCGTCCACAATTAATGATATGTTCCTATATGCCAAATAGGATAATGAGCTCTAAATGCTGGTCAGTTTGCCCTCTTCAAATTCTCTCTCACCCTCTTTCCCACAAAACACACACATGAAAGAACCGCCAATCTAGGACTAGAAGTACTGAATTAGGTAGTAGTTTGACAACCTTAGCCATGTTTTTAATGCTGCTCATATATTCTGCCAGTATATGTAATCAAAATTAAGCCTTTTGGAGTTAAGCATGATGACAGTTGATGTGCATATACTCTCTTGAGGATAAGTTGCTTGCACTTTAGCGTCAAATGAAGTAATTTCTTTCAATTGGTAAGAGTAATTTTTGTGCTGAGTAGTTCATTGCAGTACTATTTATTTTTCTTTTATATTTTCCCTTATATTACATGCTTCGGATAACCTTAATTTTTAAATTATATAATGCTTTTAAACCTTTTTGCAGCCTCAAAAACAAGATGGGCTATCTAGCAGCACCAAGTTCGAGCTTATTTTCCCAAGATTCCTTTCCTGTTTTATCTGTCATGGGGCCATCCCCAAACTCGCATCGTCTTAGGCGGTCCCGGCTTATAGTTAGAGCTGATAGCGTGAGTATATCAATTACATAGTTTCTGTTCACATATGTGCAATTGCTCTAGGTGTCCAAAGCATTGCTTGTTATTTTGGTTTCCAACTCACCAGCCACCTCTATTAGTCAAATTCTTTTACTTATCAGAAACATTTTCTTTCGATTATGAATTGTTCAACATTTAGTTAAGAGCTAGTATTCTATCTTTCAGGATTTCTATTCCGTTCTTGGAGTGTCAAAAGATGCAAGTAAATCCGAAATTAAGAGTGGTATGTGCTTCCCTTGCCATTGTTGATAGCCACCTCATCCCTGGTCCCTGGCTTGCTTTCTCTATACAAAGAGTATGACAGTGGTCCATTGACCATCAATATACTAATAAATGTTTGTTCTTGGTGCCCTGTCAAGCTTGCAGTTCTTCTTGATCATGGATATATGCTTTAATCCGTTTGCACTTTGCTGGAAGTTGAGTTGGTGACATTCATTTCCAGTGGTTTCTTTAGGGTGCTTTCATTTGATAAATTTTTGAATCGTGTAATTTGTTGCTGAAGCTTAATAAACAGTGTCGTGCATGAAGTTTCATAGGAAAACTTGTATTACTGAAAATTTTGAGTAAATCTTAAGAGTGAATTGTCAAAATTGCTTGACTGGAATACTTGTGTATGACCCTTTAATTTAGGAATACTGTGTGGTTTAAGGTGGACAATTGGTAATTTTGGCACTATTGATGAAAAGAAATTTTGGGATCCTTTGGTGGAAAAGTGTTTTTGTAGGCTGACTGGATTAGACCAATTTTTCTTGTTGATCCATTATCGGAAAGTTGGAAACTTAGGCTATGTTTAGTAGGCCTGTTAGTAATGGAATGAAATAAAATAAAATGTAATATTATTCTATCATTTGGGAAGAGGGTTTATAATGAAATGAAATAGAATAGGATAGAAGGAGAGAGTTTTACATTACATCCTATTTCATCCTAAACAGTACAAATGAGTTACCTCCTATTTGGAGGATTTAGGATGAAATGTAAAATGATAAATATGTATTACCTAATATATACTCAATAATTTTTTATAATACTAATTATGCCCTCATCTCTAAAAATAAGTAGCAAGATAATACATCTCATTATTTCTATTAAGGGTAGAATAGTCATTCATTATTATTATACATACATTACATTCCATTTCATTATATCCATTTTTTAAATAACATTTCACTATATTACATTATGAACCATTTTATCCCTCCCAAACAACAATTTTCTAATATTACATTCATTTACATTCTTTTCTGTTATAAATCATTCGATTTCATTCAATTCCATTTAAAATCTTATGTTCAACCAAACATAGCCTTAGGTAGAAAAACTTCTCGATTGTGGCTGAAAATGTAGAATTAGTTTGCTAATCGCTGTAACAAATAGAGTTGTCACTATTTTAGTTCTATTGGAATTGTTTGACAGGAAGATTATTATGCCAAATGTTTGTCAACGTACTTTATCCTACTTTGCATTTTTGTGCAGTGACAAACTGTGGAGCAATATTCAGGTGTTGTTATGTTCGGAATCTATTTTTTCGATAAGCATATGTGAGAAATCTCATTACTAGTACAAGTGTGAAAACCGATTTCAGCTTGTGATTATCTAATAATAGGATTGTGTTGCTTTAGAAGAATTCTTGGAGCTCCTAACTCCAAATTACTAACATGTTTTGGATTTCTTTTTGATTCTTTAGAGACATTCTAAAATTCTTTGTGCTTTCTTGTTTTTAGCTTATCGGAAGCATGCTAGGAATTATCATCCTGATGTCAATAAGTAAGCTTCTCCAATACTGAAGCATGACTCTATTTCATCCTTGTCTTGTTTTCCTTTGGCATCAACTAACATTTGCTGTATTATGCATGGTTTATTATTTGCCTAAGTATTTAAAAAGCTCCCCACGTTTTCCATTAGGATAAATGGCATTTAATTTTTCAGTCCCTTCGGGTTGTTCAAGACTGATGAATAAGTTAAATTTGTTCAATAAGTGTGGAGATGAGCACATGCCATTTGATTGTATTGTTGTATTGTGAAATTTAAATATAATTTTATTTAAATTGGACTTGTTTAATAATTTGGAGCAATAAGGGAATTGATACTACAAATGTAAAATAGGACTCTTTTTTGTTATACACGCCTTTATTATTTTCGTACTGTAAATCTAAAACACCAAACGTTCTCTATCCTCTGGAGTTCAAGCTGAAATGTAATAATGTGTGCAAAAGATGAAATTTTGAACTAACTGAAATCGTGGACTTGGGCCATACTGGGATCTAATTTTTACAATAACATTGTCTCTTCATCATATGTTAATCTTTTTCTGTTTCTGACATTCCAGAGTTGAATATGGATTAATAATTAATTATAAGTAGCGTTGTTCTTACCTTCGTATGATTCGAACTGTACTATTTGCTTCTGTACTGCAAAGAGCCTGGGGCAGAGCAGAAATTTAAGGAAATTAGCGGTGCATATGAGGTATAACTTGAATCTTTTGGTCACACTGGTTTATGTTTGTTTGGAGCAGCTCTTCATTTTGTTGGTCTACATGATCGGAGGATAAATCTAAAATACTAAACTTAAATAATTTGTTTTCTTCTCTCTTTGATTAGAGAAACAAAAAAAGGGACATAGGTTTGGTATTACAAGATATCATTATACCCGTCTACAAAGGCAAAGATATTATCATTAGATTGAGATTTGGTAATAATAAAGGCTTAAAGATGTTAAGATATCTTGCATATTTTTATTTACAAAAAAAGAAGAAGATATGATATGAGAAGAATAAGATTTGAATGGCTTATACAGTGAAGGAATTTGTACTTAGATAAGAGAGATACACTTTTCTTAGAAGGGGAACCAATAATTAGAGAAGAGAAGATGATTTATTTAAGCTTAGCCTCTATTCTTGACTATTTATTCATATTAGTGTGGTGGGGGCAATAAACAAGGAAAATGAGAAAATAATGAAAAATTCTCATTACCCTTGTTTATTGCCCCCACCACACTAATATGAATAAATAGTTAAGAATGGAGGCTAAGCTTAAATAAACCATCTTCTCTTTTTTAATTATTGGCTCTCCTTTTAAGAAAAGTGTATCTTTCTTATCTAAGTATAAATTCTTTCACTGTTTAAGCCATTCAAATTTTATTCTTCTCATATCATATATTCTTTTTTTGGTAAATAAAGATATGCAAGATGTTTTAACATCTTTAAGCCCTTATTATTATCAAATTTCAGTCTCGTGATAGTATTTTTGCATTTGTAGACGGCTACAATGATATCTTATAGTACCAAACCTACGTCCCTTTTTTTGTTTCCCTAATCAAAGAGAGAAGAAAACAAATTATTTAGGTTTGGTGTTTTAGATTTATCCTCCGATCATGTAGACCAACAAAATAAAGAGCTGCTCCAACCAATCAGAAATCAGTGTGACCAAAAGACTCGAGTTGTATCTCGTAGTCTGGTGTGAAGTGTGTGTTGAAGAATAATTCGTGGTTGCTAGTTCGTAGGGATTTTCTGTTTGAATTTAATTTGTTCGGATTATTATTTGAATTTGTGCTGAGTATTTATTATATTTATTATTATTAACTTCCTTATTGATAATACATTTATTATTATTATTATTATTAAGTTAAAAAAAATAATTCTGATGTGCTTATTTTTGCTAATTCCTTATAATCAGTTTTAATTTATAAATTATTTGAAGAATTATTATTATAAATTATCTAATAATAAATAATAAAAACGTTAAGTTTCTTTAATTAATCTTATTATTTTAATTGTTTTCAAATATGATAAGTGTATATTCCTTATTATTATTAACCATTTTATTTTTGTTAAAAATTATTATGGTTCTTTAATTATTCTTATTAATTTATTTTTAAGGTTTTGATATTTATTCATTTTCTACTTACTCTTATTCTTATTATTAAAATATTATTTAGTTATTAATGATATTAAATAATATCAATAAATTCTTTATTATTTTTAATTTGTGGTTCTTAATAAGAATAAGCAACAAAACCATATTTCCAAAAAGCAGGTTGTTTTGGAGTTGCAGCAAAAACGTTTAACAATAATAAAAGGTGACTTAAAATTTGGCTTTGCAAATGGCTTAAAAACGGCGTCTGTGGGTAGGTCTCACAGACGCTGTCAATTTAAGAAGAGAGCCTCTTAAAGTTTAACTGAAAAATGACGTCTTATTTTTAGACAGAATAAGACAGAGTAGAATTGGACAGAGACAGATTAACTTGCAATTCAACTTATTTTATTGATTTGTTGGTACGGTCGTGTGACATTCAGCCTTGCTATGTTTACACAGGAAGTATGCTTCCTCCATCCCTCACAGAGAGAAATTTACTCCTAATGGCGACATAAACTACATTGATGAACCTCGCTATTGTGTTGAAGAGAAGCTGACGACCATCCACCAAAAGAATGACACAGATTACATACAAGAATGGTTGGAATGAGCTTGGAAACATCATTGATGCAAGGGAAGCTATAGATAGAGACCCGAACAACAACTTAAAACGATGGCCAAAAATTGTGCGCTTGAGCATTACCTGAGAAATCCCCCAGTTCGACAGCATATACCAGGCAGTAAACCAGCAAACAACCAGTAGCGAACCAAACTGTAATGGGGTGTTCTTCAAATGGAGAATCATAAGCATTTCCCAGACCATTGAGTTGAATCAAGGTAAGGAGCACAGGGACAATGAAGACAACGATGTTGTGGAACGAAACATCTGGAGCAATCTGAGAGAACACAAACTGGCGTATTTCAGGCATGTTTTCAAGAGCTGGGTTGATCCTTAGTAGAATTGGTACAACTTTGATTACCCTGGAGGGGGTTTTATTAGTATGGAGTGGCGTTGCAAACGCAAACCTCCTTATGCAAAGGGAGGAGAGCTAGAAAGAAAGGAAGTGAACCTGCCAGGAATTTGCCCAGGTATGCAAAATAGTTGCGTCATATAGTTGCGTGAAAACATGCCTGAAATACGTCAGTTTGTGTTCTCTCATATTGCTCCAGATGTAGAATTGGTACAACTTTGATTACTCTGGTGGGGGTTTTATTAGTATGGAGTGGCGTTGCAAATGCAAACCTCCTTATGCAAAGGGAGGAGAGCTAGAAAGAAATAAAGTGAACTTGTCAGGAACCTGTCCAGGTATGCAAAATAGTTGCGTAAACTATATGACGCAACTATTTTGCATACCTGGGCAGATTCCTGAAATCAAATTCCTGATTATTTTGCATATAAAGCATAAATATTTTTTATTTATATTTTATATGGTTTAAAATTATATAATGATTAATATATTAATTTTTTATATTGTTTAATATACTTTAAATAATTTTTATATATAAAAATAATTTTTATTATAAAATAAAATACTTTTATTTTTATGCTGCCAAACAATCTACTTTATAAAACTATTTCAAAATTTTTTTAATTAACAGTTAAACAATTAACTAATTTTTTAGAAAAGTTCTTAAAAAAGCTCTACTGGATGCCAAAAAAGTTATATCTACTAAAAAAGAATTTTTTCATTTTACAGTTAAACATTTATTTTTAAAAAAAAATGTATAATAAAAAAATATTCATTCACTCCGCAAAGACTCAACCATCAGTTAAACTCATCCATCAGTAAAAAAGCAGAGAAGGAGCTTTGGGAGAGAATTGTCTATGATGTTAAGTTAAATGTCTCTCCTGGTTCTTCCTTCCATTGCACCAAACCAGGTTGGTTTCGAGTATGCTTTGCTAACATGTCCGAGACAACACTGAACTTAGCTATGGATCGGTTGAAAACATTTGTGGATTCAACCACCAACACCAATTATTGAGTTTTATGGCTATCGTTTGATGCTTTTCACGACCGCGAGCCTGATAAGGGATAGACAATAGTCTGGTGTGATGTGTGTGTTGAAGAATAATTCGTGGTTGCTAGTTCGTAGGGATTTTCTGTTTTTAAATAATCTGCACTACCTGTTAGAGAAGAGCAGTGCATCAAATTTTCGTTATTTTCTCATTGTTCTGTTTCATATAAGCCTATTAAAGGCTGTATGTATTTTTCAATTATTAATAAGAAAAGGCTGTGTGCTTTTGTGTTTGATCCAACAGTGTGGACATAATTTAACGCAGTCATGTCAATTATTTTTTTTCCATAAAAGTTTAGGTTGGTACTTATATTTTTCTTCCCAGAATATTGTTTATAGGACCCTAGTTCCAGACATGGATTAGAAGTGGCTCTAGTCTTCTATTTTGTACAAGTAGCATGGGAAATCCGAAATCTTATTGAATACTTATTTACTATTCAAGTTGCAATTATACAATTAATTGACATGTGTTTCCAATTAAAATACACGACACAAGAAGGGCCCTTGGCGAGATTGATGGTTAGATACAGTGACGCACGCAGATTTGCCCACGTCTTAATTTCTTCCTCTATAGCCCCATGATTTCGTGTCACTAACCCAAATAAACTCTATAGTACTGAACTTGAAACTTTGTTCAAGCCGTGCGAGCAGGGGACTAACTTATTTGCTACTGTGAACATATAATATTATTGTTTAGAGCATGTTGTGTGGGTTAAAAAAAGCATATAAGTCAAAAAGTGGCTTATATTTTATTGCTATATTGTCTCCAGAACATATGTGCCCTTTGGGGGCTAACTTATTTGCTACTGTGAACATATAATATTATTGTTTAGAGCATGTTGTGTGGGTTAAAAGAAGCATATAAGTCAAAAAGTGGCTTATATTTTATTGCTATATTGTCTCCAGAACATATGTGCCCTTTGGGCGTTGGATGTCGTTGGAGAAAAGCCAAAACAGAAAAGGACATTCCCTAGACATCCCTGAATGGAGGCGATTTGTCAAGTGAAGTTAATACTGTCTGGGATGAACGCGTTGGCCTAACCCGTCAACTTTTTAAGGCAAATTAAATTATCATTTAACGATCTTCTTTTTGTTTTACATATTTCTTCAAATTAGGGAGTGTTAAGCTGGCTCCTTGCACTTAGGGGGACACCTATTATATTAATTTTTGACCCATCAGTCAACATTGCAATGAATTTTAGTGAAAAAAGAGAGAAAAAGTAATTTAATTATGTAATCATATCATCCAAACTAATGGAATTTCCATTTAATATAGAGAGCAGCTACATCTATTCCATTCTAACCCCCTTTAACTTTTACATAAATACATTTTCTTTTGCTGGTTTCCAGTAAATATCCAACACTAAGCTTGTGTTTGGATCGAAGAAAAGCAAGAGAAAAGAAATGAAGAGAATTACATTTCTCTTGATTTTTATTGTTTGGACAAAAATAAGCCATGGGAAAGGGAGAGAATGGAGATATAATAATAATAATAATAATAATAATAATAATAATAATAATAATAATAATAATAATAATAGCAATAATAATAATAATTATAATAGTAATAGTAATAATAATAATAACAATAACAATAACAATAATAATCTTAATAATACTAATACTAATAATAATAATGAAAATGATGATGTAGTATTCATAATAATAATAATAATCAATACATAAATTCTTAATTATAACACATCAGAATAATTTTATTTACCATAATTACAATAATAATAATAATAATGGAAACAATAGTAATAATAATAAGTCCATAGATAATAATAGTTACATAAATAAAATCAAATAAAATTAAATCAGACCTCGCCCTTGCGAGTGAGGCTTGGAAAACGCCCAGCCTTACGAGAGCGAGGTTTGAAAATAATAATAATAATAATAATAATAATAATCATCATCATCATCACATAATATTAATAATAATAAAGATCATATGAATAATAATCATAATTATTAATAATCAAAATATACCTGGGTCTCATCAACAAGTTATTCATCTTGCGACTGTTGCCCAATTGTTTATTGTATTTGGTTCTATTAGGAGACAATACTTATATTATAATTAGTAAGTGATAATTATTAAGATTGAATATTAAACTATGAAATTCACATACATTTAGTT
>JANIJH010000223.1:66098891-66121883 GCA_024520975.1 Erythroxylum areolatum | reverse complement strand
GAATGAATTTTCATTTGCTGATTAAGGTTTTGATGGTTCTTTTGATGTGTATCATTGTTAGAGATAAACTGTAGTGGCTAATTTACTGGTATTATCGTAAAAAAAAAGAAGAAAAACATGTTCTTTCTGCTTTTGTAAGCTAAATTAAGTAGTTTTGGATCCCAAAAACTCAGGAAAATGCTCGTCATGTGCATATAAGTCGGATTAATTTTTTGTTGTTAGCTGTCTAGAAAAATTGGGTTGATGGAATGATTGGGAGGCTTGTTAAATAGTTGTGATTGTCCTGTCATTGTCTATGAAACAATGTCCGACTCCTTAAACAGTTGCTGGATATGAAGGTCTTGTTAGTTTGAGGATTGGCATTGCATATTGTCAGTGAGAGACACGATGATGCATTCCTTGCTGAGATTTTCCTGTTTTAATAAACAGGTCTAGATTTTTGGTTGTAGTTTTTATTCAAACATCAATATGAAGGACACTATTGAATTTCTATGTCAAGAGCGTTAATTTCTCTCTTTGTTATCCTGGAATTGACTACATATCCCCTGTGCTATAACTATAAGCAATTAAATTGTGTCCAACAATTTTGAAGGCAATATACATGGACTTGTATTTTTATGTGACATATATTTGCAATGTTTGAAGGCATATCATGGAATGTAGTTTCAATTGGATTACGGTGTCTCCAGTTAACTAATTTGAACATTTCTTTCTCTGCAGGTTGAATCGCATATTAAGTGGTTTATCACATTGGACTGGGAAAATCTATTAAATGGCCATTATACCGTGTGGAAGCACACCGGTTGCTCAATGGGGTTTCCGTCCACAATTAATGATATGTTCCTATATGCCAAATAGGATAATGAGCTCTAAATGCTGGTCAGTTTGCCCTCTTCAAATTCTCTCTCACCCTCTTTCCCACAAAACACACACGAATGAAAGAACCACCAATCTAGGACTAGAAGTACTGAACTAGGTAGAAGTTTGACAACCTTAGCCATGTTTTTAAGACTGCTTATATATTCTGGCAATGTATGTAATCAAAAATTTCAGCCTTTTGGAGTTAAGCATGATGACAGTTGATGTGCATATACTCTCTTGAGGATAAGTTGCTTGGACTTTAGCGTCAAATAAAGTAATTTCTTTCAATTGGTAGAGTAATTTTTGTTCTGAGTAGTTCATTGCGGTACTATTTATTTGTCTTTTATATTTTCCCTTATATTACGTGCTTTGGATAACCTTAATTTTTAAATTATATAATGCTTTTAAACCTTTTTGCAGCCTCGAAAACAAGATGGACTATCTAGCAGCACGAAGTTCGAGCTTATTTTCCCAGGATTCCTTTCCTGTTTTATTTGTCAAGGGGCCATCCCGAAACTCACATCGTCTTAGGGGGTCCCGGCTTATAGTTAGAGCTGATAGCGTGAGTATATCAATTACATAGTGTCTGTTCACATACGCGCAATTGCTGTAGGTGTCCAAAGCATTACTTGTTATTTTGGTTTCCAACTCACCAGCCACCTCTATTAGTCAAATTCTTTTACTTATCAGAAAATTTTTCTTTCCATTATGAATTGTTCAACATTTAGTTAAGAGCTAGTATTCTATCTTTCAGGATTTCTATTCCGTTCTTGGAGTATCAAAAAATGCAAGTAAATCCGAAATTAAGAGTGGTATGTGCTTCCCTTGCCATTTTTGACTTGTATTACTGAAAATTTTGAGTAAATCTTATAGAGTGAATTGTCAAATTTGCTTGACTGGAATACTTGTGTATGACCCTTTAATTTAGGACTACTGTGTCGTTTAAGGTGGACAATTGGTAATTTTGGCACTATTGATGGAAAGAAATTTTGGGATCCTTTGGTGGAAAAGTGATTTTGTAGGCTGACTGGATTAGACCAAGTTTTCTTGTTGATCCATTATCGGAAAGTTGGAAACTTAGGCTATGTTTTGTAAGCCTGTTAGTAATGGAATGAAATGAAATATTATTCTATCATTTGAGAGGAGGGTTTATAATGGAATGAAATAGAATAAGATAGAAGGAAAGGGTTTTACACTATATCCTATTTTATCCTAAACAGTACAAATGAGTTACCTCTGATTTGGGGGATTTAGGATGAAATGTAAAATGATAAACATGCACTACCTAATATATACTCAATAATTTTTTATAATACCAATTATACCCTCAACTCTAAGTAGCAAGATAATACATCTCATTATTTCTATCAAGGGTAGAATAGTCATTCATTATTATTATACATACATTACATTCCATTTCATTATATCCATCTTCCAAACAACATTTTACTATATTACATTATCCCAAACAACAATTTTCTAATATTACATCCATTTACATTCTATTCCATTATAAACCATTCCATTCATTCAATTTCATTAAAAACTTTATGTCCAACTAAACATAGCCATAGTTAGAAAAAACTTCTCGATTGTGGCTGAAAATGTAGAATTAGTTTGCTAATCACTGTAACAGATAGAGTTGTCACTGTTTCAGTTCTATAGGACTCGTTTGACGGGAAGATTATTACGCCAAATGTTTGTCAATGTACTTTATCCTACTTTGCATTTTTTTGCAGTGACAAACTATGGAACAATATTCAGGTGTTGTTATGTTAGGAATCTATTTTTTCGATAAGCATGTGTGAGAAATCTCATTACTAGTACAAGTGTGAAAACCGATTTCAGCTTGTGATTATCTAATAATAGAATTGTGTTGCTTTAGAAGAATTCTTGGAGCTCCTAACTCCAAATTACTAATGTGTTTATATCCCTTGGATTTCTTTTTGATTCTTCTGAGACATTCTAAAATTCTTTGTGCTCTCTTGTTTTCAGCTTATCGGAAGCTTGCTAGGAATTATCATCCTGATGTCAATAAGTAAGCTTCTCCAACACTGAAGCATGACTCTATTTCATCCTTGTCTTGTTTTCCTTTGGCATCTACTTACATTTGCTGTATTATGCATGGTTTATTATTTGCCTAAGTATATAAAAAGCTCTCCATGTTTTCCTTTAGGATAAATGGCCCTTAATTTTTCAGTCCCTTTGGGGTTGTTCAAGACTGATGAATAAATTAAATTTGTTCAACAAGTGTTAAGATGAGCACATGCCATTTGATTGTATTGTTGTATTGTGAAATTTAAATCTAATTTTATTTAAATTGGACTTATTTAATAATTTGGAGCAATTAGGGAATTGATACTACAAATGTAAAACAGCACTCTTTTTTGATATACATGCCTTTATTATTTTCTTACTGTAAATCTAAGACACCAAACCTTCTCTATCCTCTGGAGTTCAAGCTGAAATATAATAATGTGTGCAAAAGATGAAATTTTGAACTAACTGAAATCATGGACTTGGGCCATACTGGTATCTAATTTTTACAATGACATTGTCTCTTCATCATATGTTTAATCTTGTTCTGTTTCTGACATTCCAGAGTTGAATATGGACTAATAATTAATTATAAGTAGCATTGTTCTTGATCTGTTATTGCTTTCGTATGATTCGCACTGTACTATTTGCTTCTGTACTGCAGAGAGCCTGGGGCAGAGCAGAAATTTAAGGAAATTAGCAATGCATATGAGGTACAACTCAAGTCTTTTGGTCACACTGGTTTCTGGTTTATGTTTGGTTGGAGCAGCTCTCATTTTGTTGGTCTACATGATCGGAGGATAAATTTATTGTGCAGGTCCTGTCAGATGATGAGAAACGATCTTTGTATGACAGGTACGGGGAGGCTGGTGTTAAAGGTGGTATGGGTATGGGTACGGGGGTAAGTCAATATTTAAAAGTTAAATAGCAGTTATGCCTTATAATTTGTCAAGATTCAAATGGTCTTCTGCCTTCTCATGAATGTATCTGTTGATGTAATCTGCCAGGATTTCAGCAGTCCTTTTGATTTATTCGAGTCATTATTTGAAGGCATGGGTGGTATGGGGGGTATGGGCATGGGAGGTAGAACATCCAGAAGTAGAGCTGTTGATGGCCAGGATGAATATTACAATCTCATCTTAACTTTTAAGGAAGCAGTTTTTGGAATCGAGAAAGAAATTGAGATAACTCGACTTGAGAGCTGTGGTACCTGCAATGGCTCTGGTGCAAAGCCAGGGACAAAGCCATCCAAATGCAGTACATGTGGTGGCCAAGGTCAGGTTGTCTCATCAGCAAGGACTCCACTTGGCATCTTCCAGCAGGTAATGACTTGCTCGACATGTGGTGGGACTGGTGAAACTTCTACCTCTTGCAACACATGTTCAGGTGATGGAAGGGTGAGAAGAACAAAGCGCATCAGTTTGAAAGTTCCTCCTGGAGTGGACTCCGGTAGCCGTTTGAGGGTCCGATCTGAAGGTAATGCTGGAAGAAGAGGTGGGGCACCCGGCGACCTCTTTGTTGTCATTGAAGTCATTCCTGACCCAGTTCTGAAACGTGATGATGCCAATATACTATATACATGCAAAGTATCATATATAGATGCAATTTTGGGTACTACAGTCAAGGTGCCGACAGTGGATGGTATGGCTGATTTAAAGATTCCGGCTGGAACTCAGCCGAACACCACACTTGTAATGTCAAAGAAAGGAATCCCTGTGCTGAACAGAAGCAACATGAGGGGTGATCAGTTGGTTCGTGTACAAGTCGAAATTCCAAAAAGGTTAGGTACTGAAGAAAGAAAACTCATCGAAGAGCTTGCAGATATAAGCAAGGGAAAAACAGCGAGCAGTAGAAGATAGTTGCATAGAGATTGTGCTGTATCAGTTGGCCACAATCAATTCATTTTATCCCTCTCTGGTTCCAAGTTTTGACAACCTTGTTGCAGTGCAAACAGAAGTAGTAGCTCTCAGTCCTATGAACTTCATGTGGGGTAAGCAAATGCTTTGAATCAGTAGGAAAAGTAGAATCTATAGTCTTGATCCATATAAGGTAACCTTTTAGATAAAGGAATACTGATTAGGAGGACATAAAAAGTATGGATATACACTTTTCTTGTTTTGTTTTGTGCACTTTCCTAGATTGAAATTTTGGAGGCTAAAATCTGTGCCATTAGAGTAACTTTTCTGGTTATTGAATATGATTATGATGGTCATCCATGAACTATATTCACCGTATTGTTCAACTGAATCAAATGCATTGTTCTATCATCTTTGCGCCTGACTTATTAATTTATCCGATAAACCACGGAGAGATCATGTAGCTCGTGCTGAATTAGTCGTGTTGAACTGGAACAGTAAACGTTACTCCCGAAAAGATGAACAAAGCCAAGCATGTAAAGCGAGAAATGTTTCTGATGAATCTTGTCATGGTGAAGTTGTTAATTTGTTGAAGTACGATGTGACTACTTAAGTACTTATTAGTAAAAAGGTGATAAATGGGGTGAGAGAGGCTCGAACTCTCGACCTCAGGATAACTCAGAAGCTATGAGACCTACGCGCTAGCCAACTGCGCCACCACCCCTTTTGGTTGCTTGTTGTAATTTCTCTATTCCTATTTCAGTCTCCAACTGAAAATAAATATAATTACTGAAATACGGATACTTAATTGCAAAAAATCCTAATGCAATTTGGTTACTGAAACAAAACAAGCAAAATATGTGTAAAGGAATGATTAGCATGTATTAAGGTTTTGGTAATAAGAAGAAATCAAAATAAAAATGAGAATTGAGAATTGAAATAGGAACATAATTACTAATAATGCATGTTCGATACAGTATTAAACAAAGTTAATAGTTATATTAATATTTAGTATTAAATATTTAAAATGGTAATGATAAATTTTTTAACTCTTATTATATAATTAATTAAAATATTTTATATTTTATAAATAATTAATAATTAATAAAAATCTCAATGATTTATAAATTAATTTTTAAATAATTATGAATAATTTTTACGATAAGAATAAAAGTATCAATCAAAAATAATAAAATAATTATTAAAAATTAATATAAAAGATCGATTTTGATATAACATTCATCTTGATAATATTTTAATAATGACGGTTATATATTTCAGTTCTTTTTTGTATGGCCATTCTTGGAATTGCTTATGAAGGGTCGTCATACATTCATCTTTTGATTGATATTAGCAAGTTGGATTAAAGCCTCCGGATGTTAAAAATGAATCATTGATGTGAAGCTGAAGTAGAAGGTGGATTAGAAGCAGAGAAAGATGGCAACTTTTGCCTCTTTCTGGTGTTGAAAGAGAGGGTATGGGGAGAATCAAATGTACCTAGAGAACCAATACAAAAGGTTCGAGTGTCGGACCGTACTAGAACACGGAACATTGTACCATTTTTCAACCGATACGATCAGTGCTCTGAACAGTAGAAAATTCATAGCATTGTTGACTGGCAAATGGGATTATGATAAAAACCTACACAGCCCCAATCTGAACTAGAAAGTCATCGATACAGGATGGCTTGACAAGAATACATTAACATCTACAGGTAATGTCTGTATACTACGTCCATTCCTCACAATTTAAACAGTATGTGCGGCACTTGACACCATTTCGCTTCATCAAGCAATGTATTATGACCAACATCACATCAATCCTCTCCCCTTGTAACCCAAAATTCTAGACCAACCATCCAAGAAGGCGATATTTATGAATTTGGAACACATTTGGCTCTTCTATTCGACATTTTGGTGGGGGCCTGAGTAGCCAATGACTTTCCAATAAAAACCCCAGAACAGAGATGTAGGCTGTTGTTACAGTGTTGTTCCTCCACCGTCAGACATGAGGGAAGCGGCAGCTGCAGCAGCGGTGGGCACCACCCCTGTAGAAACACCTGGCTTTGAAAGGTGCAAGAGCCTGCAGAAAATAAGCCAAGCAATACAGTTAAATACTCTACATTAGCATCAAAATTCAACAACAGACAATTAGCAATTTTCTTATCATGCACTCCTTCTTCTCGTTCTTCCTTTTATAGTGGCACCTTGGCCTAAAATGAAAAAGTTATTTTGCTACAACCAGATGATCTACAAGAATCATTCATCCATATTATTAAATTTCACACCATTTCTATCACGTCTTCTATAGAAAAGAGCTGTTTGCATAAGAAATATTTATACAATATCTTATCCAAGTAATCAATCATTCAAACAAATCATAACACTTACGGTGCGAGATATTCACAGAATGACGACATTGCAGCAACAACTTCAGAATAATTTTCTGATGTTGCTGGGGATGTTACTTCAACCATCTGTATTCCAGGTGTTACGGGTACAGCTTCATCTGTTGCATATAATTTTAGCATCTTATTAACAGAGGAAACTCTTACAGTTATCCGAGCACCTCTCTTGAAATGGAATGCAAATCCCACTCTCAGCAGCTCATGGTCTAATTTGTAACCAAGGGCATAGAATAAGCAAAGCACATTTTTGCTGGCCTTACTCTCCACCATGGTCCTCACAAGAACCGATATTTGATCTGCACCAGCACCCCTCATTGCACCCCCCACATGTTTAACAGTCCTGCGAAATCAAATATAAGCGTAAAAACACACAAATGCCAGCAGATCTGAAGTCAACATCACTTGTTGCACCCCCAACATGTTTTAACAGTCCTGCAACAACTAGTATAAGAATAAAAACACACAAAAACCAGCAGATCAGAAGTTAGCATACCAAGTGGGCTCAGGCTGCTCAAGATCACACAATAACCGAACTTCAGATGGAACATGCCCTGAAAGAGTGGGAGTACACATTGTTTCCAACTTAACATAAAGGCATTAACCTCGTCAACTAGCATTCCCAAATGAGTATCTACTAACCAAGGTTAGGGCCACTTTTGAGGCATAATTCATGCATCCTTAACCGTTCCTTATGAACACCACAAAGACCCTGAAGCAGAATCTCAAGGGCCTCAACGTGCTGCATGAAAAAGATTGCAAGTACATGCAAAGAAAAGAATAAACAAGAGGAAAGAAGTTTCAGAAAATCTTTTTAAACACTCAAGGAGAGACATACTCAAGATGGAAAATCTATAATCAACAATTGATTTCTAAATATGATAAAGAAGGTCAACCTCCAAGAGTAACTCATTTTACAAGAGGCAAGACGAATAACCACTAACATATCCATGAATACCCAAGTATTGCCCAACTAAAGTTTCTAGTGGAAAACACTCGATTTCTAGGGTCTATACTCTAGATTTGGCATTTCATACTCATGCACAAAACAAGACAGGTTACACTCTATTTTCACAAGCTAACCAAGACAAGTTTGTCAATTTATTGCTAACTATAGAAGTAAAATACAAACTAAAAAATAACAGGTCTACAAGGAAATATGTACGAACTCCAGTTCCCTTCAAAAGATCTCTCAAAACATTGAGACTCAATCATATCGAGAAAAGATTACAGCATATATTTTGACATAACAATGGATCAGATTCCTGGCTTGTATTATCCATAGAGAAAGATCGCACAGTTTGTTCAAACTTGATCATTTGGCAAAATAACCATCATCTCTATCATCACAAAATATTATAAATGCAAGAAAGTTTGCTGAAACATTTTTGGCATCAGTCATTTGAAGAAAATAATCAATAAAACCATCTTTAACCAAAAGTTCAAATCTCATGACAGATGAGATGAACAAAAATGATGATAATTTAAAACTTTACAAAATGCAAAATGACATAGGCATACTGAATCAACAAAACAAACTATGATGTGTGTTTACAGGTAATGGAACAAACTCCTGGCTTACAGAGAAAGATTGCTCAGTTTATTCAGCTTTGATCATTTGGGGGTAATAATCATCACATTCATCTTTAAGATATATGCTCTTACACAGCATGTCTTCAAAGTATAGCAAAATAAAAATGTTGTGATAAAACACAAGTACAAACCAGAAGAAAACCGATACTCCAATAAGACACTGTGACCAAAAGGAAGAGCAGAACAGAAACTATGTAATGGATTTTCAAATTAGTTGAAAAAGACGGATCAGATTTCTGGCTTGGATTCTCTGTAGAGAAAAATTGCTCAGTTTATTCAGCTTCGATCATTTGGGGAAATAATCATCACTTCCATCCATATAGTTAAATTACGTCCTTAAAAATCCAGAATAAGAAAAACTACAAAACTCTAAACCTCACTCTCAATGCACATAACAATCAATCAGGTACAAGAATGACAACAGTACAGCAACTTGCAGAAGACCATCGCTAGGGTAACATCACTTACAGCAACAAATTGCTCAACATAATCTAATTACTCCCTTTTATACTACATGACATCTCAAGGATTAACTATGATTCCACCGACACTTTACAAGTTAAGCAACGAAGCATTGCTTAAACTAATACTATAACGAAAGAAGTGAAAATTGGCTGATAAAAAATCAACCTGGGTCTCTATTATCCCCTGTACCACGCACTCCATGCTTACACAAAGTATCCGAGAGCCCTGTAGTTATATCCATCGTTGAAATCAGACTTTAAAAAAGCTATGAGGAAACAAAATCGCAATTAATTAACATCGCAAAATAGACTTTCAAACGCTAAAATTAGGAGAGAGAAAAAACTGAAAGTGGGGATTTGCGTATTCTCTCAGACAAATGCCTCGATTCGTCGTCAGGGAAAAATGGAATGGATTATAAAATCGGACTCGTCATCTTGTTTGGATCATCACCGAGAAACACAATCTTCCCCCCAATCCATCACTGAGAACCCATTTAAAAGGAAATAGAAGCAAGCAAATACAAAACTTGAAAACACCTGAAGAGAACACTAACACATTCAAAAGCATTTACCTCAAGGACGGTGACGACAAGAGGCAAGCGCTGTGCAAATGATGGGACGAATCGGAGGGGAGTGTGTTTATAAGGGGAATTGGGTATTGCAATTAGGGTTTCATGTGAGTGATGAAGGACCTATTTTGCTCCTCTTGATTTACTGTTTGGAACTTCAATTTAATTTATTAACGAATTAGATTTAATCATATTAATAAGGTTCAATTAAATTCAATTTATACTGTTTGAAACAAACTCAGTAATAATATAAATAAATTCAATTACATTGTTTAAAATGAGAATGGGTATAGTAAGAAATGATAATGAAAATTATTATTATTATTGTTATTATTATTATTATTATTGTTGGTTAAGAGAAAGAAATGATTACTATTATCTAGTTAATTTGTAAAAAAATATTAAGAAATAAAAATTTATTATATTTTAATTAATTAATTAATCATATTTTAATTACTTATATTGTAATTAATCAATTACAGTATATTAATTAATTAAAATATTGTAATTAATTTTAATTAATTATATTATAATATAATTAATTAAAATTAATTACAAAATTTTAATTAACGAATGAATTATATTTTAATTAAATATATTGTTGTTAATTAATTATTAATAATATTTTAATTAATTATCTTTGGAATCCAATCAAGTGAAGCATAAAAAGAATGAGAAGTGAAGTAGTCCAAAGAATGAAAGAGCAAAAGAGCAAGACACTACCTCAAGCTTCAATGTAATTGAATTTCTATATTTGAAGGAGTGAATTCAATTTATAAAGCATATGGGTTTTAATTACACGCTTGAATTGAATTCATCATATTTTTATGTTTTGAAACAACTGAATTCAACTCAATTAGAATTGAATTAAACTCAGCCCTTTACAAACAGGCTGTAGGGTTTTAATATTAAGGTTTTAGTGTTTCTTTGGTTGAGTTTTTGAGGATTGAATAAGTACTTTTCTTCGTTGTAAAATTTGTTTATTTTTTAAATAAGTGTTTGACTGTAAAATAAAAAAGTATTTTTTAGTATATATAATTTTTTTGGCACTTTTTTATCCTAAAAATTTGTTTATTTTTTAAATAGGTGTTTGACTGTAAAATAAAAAGTAAATTTTTAACATATATAACTTTTTTGGCAGCCAAAAAACAGTTTTGAAGAAGTTTAAATTTTAAGCTTTTAAAAAGGAACTTTTGAAGTATATTTTTCATATTTCCCAAAAAAAAGTATATTTTTCAGATTAATTAATGAGTTTATTTTTAGTCCCTTTTATCCTTATATTTTACACATAATTTTTACAATATTCACAGACTCATCTTCACATTTATTTTGAAATGTATATAATATTATTTGATTTTTTTATATGTTTTAATATCTACTTTTATATTAGTTTTACTTATGTTATAATCCATATAAAAGATTTGGTTATATATATTTTCATTTATGTTTCATATGATTTAAAATTATATAATAATTAGTGTATTGTGCTTTGCATATTGTTTAATATATTTTAAATAATATTTATATGCATAAATAATTTTTATTATAAAATAAAATATAGTTAAAATTAATAAAAGTACTTTTTATTTTTATATTGCTAAACAATCTAGTGTATGAAGATCTTTCAAAAAAGTTATTTTTTTAATTAACGGCCAAATAATCAATTGGCTTCTTAAAAAAGCTCTACTGAAAAGCAGAAGTATTTTTATTATTAATTTTAAAAAATAAATATAAAAAATGATTAAGACTTATTTAAATAAGTAGAAAGTTAAAATTTGAAGTAGCTTAGTTTTTTAATAATTGATAATAATAATTATTATTATTATATTTGTTTAGGTATGATGATAAGTCGATCACAATCATTCAAAAACAACAACAAAAGAAGCAACCACCACGCACCTATACCCTGGCTTGTTGACTTTAACTGAATTAGACTGACTTTCCCCAATACTACTTTAAAACAGTACTAGTGTTTCTTTCTCATCTATTTAATTTATCCGATCACTGGTTTATTACCATCAAATGTATTAGGCAACAAACACAAAGACAGTGCGAAGTGAATGAAATTTGATAACATTACAAATGATATTGGTAAAGTGAGAGGAGCAACCAAATTGAACATATTACAACAAGAAATAAGTTGAGTGTACAGCCAAAACTTTTGAGTCTCAATGTTACACTGGTTTCGTGATTCTATTCTTTATTCTCATCTGTGCTTCCACTATCACTCAACTGGATCTGGATGGAAATTAGAATCAAGAAACTTGAAAGCCGCCTCTCACATGACAACTCCAAGGCCATTGCTGCTGTTCCAGTTGCAACAGAACAGCACAGCTACTGGTTCAATGTCGGAAAATTGACCTTTTGGGATTGATCATCGGTGAATTAAAGAGAATCCGAACTACTGTTTACTGTTTCAAAATCCCTACAGTCTGTCATTGTTGCCTCCTGCATTCGGACTAGAAACCTCAGTCTCGTGGGTGGGTGGACGTTTCACCTCCTCTTTTATATCAGATGTTTCGATCACACTTTGACGTTTAGTAGGTTGCTGTCTGCTTTCCCATAACTTCCCAGTCTTTCCAATTGCAAGAATCAACTCCAGTTGTTTTTGTTGTTGTTCCTACAACAGAAAAAAAGACAATGAAGATCAACCAACAGTATTTCAAACTCGCATCATAAATCGTAATAAGCTCCATATCTGATCATTGATGACACTTACGTCATTAAACTTGCAAAGCATAGCAGCACTACTATGTAATAAACAAAGAATATGTTTTCCTAATCTGGCTATGCACTTTCAAATGGCACCAACTAATGTTAGGCAGGTCATTAAAGCTTGGCAACCAATTTGAAAGTGAACTCCGCATAGATAATAAAGCCCGTTAACTTCTAGAAGCCAAAAAATCAGTAGAATTCATCTTTCAATAGCAGATGATTTGCGGAACATAAGATGCAGATATTGTGGGATAAAGTTTGCTGTTCGAGTCGAGGAAAGTTGCCCATCGCCCATTTAGCTCAAAAGGGGCAGAATATGTGCCAAATTTTATAATATAAACTCCAGATACACACTTATCATACAGCCAGCAGATGCAATATTTACAGTTGAAATTTACCTGCATTGCCAGCAAAACCTTCTGAATTTCTTTAAGTTCCTTTTCGAGAATATCTTCTTGTATTGCTAATGCTCAAGTTGCCTCGGAATTCCTTTGGGCCAAAGCTGCAGTTTTCAAAAGAAAACAAGTTTAAATGCAAGTAAGCCAATAATCTTATATATATATATATATAAAAGAAAGAAACTTTGCTTTTATCAAATGAAAGCTTACATCACTTCTTCCATGAAACTGAATGGACCAAATAAAACCAAATGCCAAATCCTAACAAGTTTTGAGATTACTAACATGCAAAAGGAGTATCGCAAAAGAGCAATTCATTGTTTGTGTAAACCATGAGATAAAGAGCAATTCTGAACATTTGGGACTTTGGGATAACCAATTGAGCACTCTAAATTACACTAGTTTTGCCTGCCTGAGGATTATTCTGAAGCCGCACAATATCTAACCAAAACCCATTCAAACATGAAGGACAGGATGCTATGTTGTTAAAACATCTTGATGAGCAGCCTCCAAAACAGGCAAAGAAGTTACAAGTATTTTAGACAGCTAACCATAAATCCAAGTGTAAAATCCTCCTAATAGTCATAGACCGATGAAATAATGACATAGAAAAAATACATGTAACTTATCCATGTGAGGTCACAACATTTTACTTTGTCACTGAAACGCGTTACAGTATTTTGTTCTCTTATCATATGAGGTGATCATGTCAAGTCAAAGACTCGTAGAAACCTAAACTCTTAAATGAACCATAACCAGTTAATCACTCAACCATTGCCTCCACGTCACAATTTCTGATAACCACTCAACCCCCTGTCCCCCCTTTCCTCTATAATAAGGCTCCATGCTCAATTATACAAAATGAACTGCTTAACCGAGAAAATTAAGAATCCAATTGTCGAAATACTTTCATCTTTGGATCCAGTTATACCTGTAAACAATGCAGTATCAGTAGCAGATGCGAACAGGTCAAATTCACTGCATAGAGCTTGCAGGATACACTATTAAAAAGTTAATAATTTCGTGATATCACTGATTTGATCATCGACAGTATTTAAGGCTCCTCATAGATTCCATACAAATCTTCCCAGAAGGTGGGGAAAGGTAAAATTTAGAAACAAGTACCATCACTAAATCTTCTCGAGCATCTCTGATCTTGATTGCTATCTACAGTATCCCTAACATAAAAGTTCTCTATTCTAGCTTCTTGCACATTCGACTCTTACAATACATTCACAACAAACCTGAATTACTAAACCTGCACTTAAATTTGTAGCCTGGTTCTTCTCAAATCAATCTTCCAATGACTCTCCAGGACTGACTAATTATTTTCATGAGCACAACAACTTCTAAAGAACTATCAACAAAGAAAGCAGATGGATTGTTATACCTCAGCAATGGGATGTTTCAAAGCTTTCCTTGTAACACGAAATCGAATCCCCAACTTCTCAAGCTGTCTCGACATAACCCTAATTATTGTAGCCGAGCTCCGCAAATCCTCCTCCAATTTCTCAATCCTGCCCACAAAATTCACACTCTCTCCACCGCGTCCAACCGTAGCGCCACAAATCCGTCCGCATTGCCGCCTCCTTATCCACGACCCAATCGCCATACCACCCACCATCACCACCTCCCCCAAAACCCACTTTTGTAGTTAAACACCGATTTGTTCAAAGCGTAGTTGACCATAACCACCGCTGACGACAACACACACAGCAACTCGGCGACCGAGAGAAAAGCGTCGAGGCTAAAATTATCGGAGCTCTGATTTGGCAACTCTTCGTCCGATTGGTATGCTCTGATAAATGAATTAAGGGGCTTGAGTTGGGCGGAACTTGAAGAAAATTTAAGAATTTTGTAACTGTAATGGAAATATAGAGAGTGAGAGAGAAATGGGAAGGAGATATTGGAGTTTCTTGCTGTGACGCGCCCGGCGGAGGCAGCGGTGAAGACGGTGGTGAGGTAGAGAGTGGCGGTGCTGGTGAGGCGAGGAGATGAGTGAGTGAGGAGTGTCATCGTCGTTTAGGGAGTGAGGGGGTGCCGTTTTAGGAAGTTTGAGGTCTCAGAAGGAGAGAGGACATAGTTGCGGAGAGACAGCGAAAGGGAATCGGCTACGGCGATGAGTTCAATGGATGGCGCGCGTTGGGACTTGGGAGTGAATCAAATGTTCCAAATGATGATTTGAATAGGGATGAGCCAGGCCCAGTCCGGCCCAATTTTTTAAAACAATTAAATTAAAAATAAGAAATGATGATAATTCTTTAAAATAGCTTTGTGAGGGAAAGGCCCTTCCCTTTTTGGCCACTTGTGGAATTTAATTAAATTTTTTGGGCAAAATAGAGGATATCCCGATGGGATGAGAGAACGGAAAAATTCTGCATGATCTAATATATCTGACAAGTCGCGCTAAAGTTTTTTTCAAAATTAACTATTTATTCCTTTGTTAAAGATGTTTCAGAAATGTCTGCAATTCAATAAATAGCTCTACCAATGAATGGATCAGATCAACCTAAACTTGAGACTGAGCCAAGTTTGAGATCTAATCAACTTAAATCTAACCTATTAACCTATATAACCGTTCAATTGTCATCTTTATATATGAAAATTTAAAGAAGATGAATGCATAAATTTTTAAATATACATTAAAAATTCTTAAAGTTAAGTGAGATTATTTAAAAAAACTTAAACTTAGAAGTTTTAGATTTTTTAAATTCTCAAGAAATTATTTATAAATAATATTTTATTTGGTTATAATATTATAAAGCAATTAAAAACTAAATTTTATTAACATTTTAAATTGAATTCATCTCATTAATTCGTTAAAAATACCTTAATTTTATATATTTAATGAATTTACTTAAAACTTTAAAGAATTTCATATATTTAATGAATTTACTTAAAACTTTAAAGAAAAAGAACGCATAAATTTTCAAATGCACATCATATTTCTTACAACGAAGTAATAATTCAAATTTAAATTATATGTTTTATTTTATTTTAAATTAAATTAAATTTAAGTGATCGATTTAATTTAAATAAAAAATTAGGCATTAGGTGAAGTGCACTAATTGGATATATAAAAGAAGGGCGTGCGTCAATTGGCTATTATATGGTAAAAGTGGGCTTTCTTTACTTGATTGTGTTGGTCTTATACAAGTTCATCGGGAGCAGCTGTCGTGTATCTCTATGTAGCGCGTATAGACTTGGACGTTGTCTATTTTCATTAAATTTTTCATAATATTTATTACCTCTATCAGACTTCACTATTTTTACTTATCTATCTAACTGTCTTTTTATCTCATTAATGAACACCTCTAAGATGTCGACAGACTGAGACTTTTTATGTAGCAGATTAATATATCCATATCGTGAGAAGTCATCAATAAAAGTAATGAAATATTTTTCGCCGCTCTAAGAAAGAAAGTCGAAAGGATCACAGATGTCAGTGTGTATTAATTCCAGTAATGTGTTACTTCTTGTGGCTGAATATTTTGATATATGTTTAGTTTGTTTGCCTTTTATGCAATCTACACATATATTTCAGTCAATAAAATCCAATGAAGGTAAGATGTCATTTTTAATTAACTTTTGTGCCCCTTCCTTGGATATATGACCTAATTTTTATGTCACAAAAAAGCAGAACATTCATTTTGTACACTACGTTTACTTCCTATAATATGGTAAACATGAAACAGAGATTCAAGAAAATCAACATCAAGATTGAAACGATATAATCAATCAATTAAAGTACCAAAATCATAATAGTACTTATGTTTATACAATGAAAAAACACCGTTTTCAATCTTAAAGTTAAGGGGGAGTTCTTTTTTTCATCCCATATAGATTGTGCATTTGATATTTATATGTCCAATTATCTCCTTTAGGAGGAGTTTCAAATATGTGACAAATAATGATAAAAAGGAGGCGATTGTTAAGATATATGTTACATATTTTATTATTTAATTTTGACATTATTAGATAATTGGACCTATAAGATAATGTAGCTTCAAGATTTGCATTGAATTTAATTAGGTGATGACAGTTAGACCACAGCTTGGTGTGATTAAACAACAATTCTGATTTAACTTGGATTCAAATTAATATGGTTGCTACACTTATGGTTGTGAAAGAATTCTACACAAAATGAAAGTCTATTATTATCATGTCGGTGGTATATTACGTTAGTGAGAGTCATTGTGTATCGATGGATGGTGTGGATAACAGACTAAGGGAATTTGTGTTACGTGTGGGTCAAGGGATTTTGGCGTATCCTACGTAGGAGTCTTGTAATTAAATGGTCAGTGGGCGTTAAAGTGAATACGGTATATGTGAGTATTATGTAAGGATGGCATAATGAAGGTGAAGTGCATTAATTAAATACTTGAAAAAAACGTAGCTTATGAGCACTTGCGTGAACTTTTTTTGGTTAGTGTTTATAAGACGATCATATCATAGTCTTAAGCTGTGCAGAGATACGTGACTGGTGCTTGCTGCTGCCACCACGTACGATCGACTCCACTGCCCTATTAATTTTATTGTGCTGCGTATATCGTGGACTATTTTTGCATCTCAAAGCCTTTTGCATTGACTTGACTTCGGTTTTGTTGTTCGTTCTAAGCTTCTGGCCTCCTGTGTTGTCTTCTATTTTGAGACATCAATAAGGGCTTCTTTGATGTCTAGTGTGAGGATTTTGGTAGTTGATTTTTCTATAGTGTTTGTATGATTTTATTGGGTTGTTCATCGTCGATGGAGTGTTAATTTTGCGGTTGTTGTTTTTGGTGTTGGTGTGAAAAAATTTCAAAAGTTCTTATTCCTTTTTGCTGCTGTCTTTGTTATTGGTTTTGTGTGAAAAACTTTAGCAGTTATTGCGATTGTTGTAACTCTATTGGATTAATGTTTTGGTGAAGAAACATTGTTGATTTGAGATGTTTTTGTGGCTATTGTACGTATGATTTTTAATGAAGATATTGAAGCCTCACAGCAGATCTTTCGATAAACAACTTTCCGTTCTTTCGTTGATAAAGCAGCATATTTAGGGGAGTTGTTTTTCTCTTTTATCTCAAATGTATTAGTGTTTTGTTATTAGTTGATTGATCACTTGAGTTATTTGTTTATTGTTCTTTCATTAAAAGATTGATTGAGAAAATCCTCCATTGAGCTTAACACGAGTCGGTTGTGTTATTACGTGTGAAATTCTTTCACGGAAAGTGAGGTTGACAGATAGTGACAAAGGTTGAGTGGTGTTGGCTCAGTAAAGCCTTGGGTAAATCTATTATACTTCGATGAAAGTATTAAGTTGGGTGAGGGCCCTACAAATATATGCAAGATGTGCCGAACTGCGTTACCAAATTTTGGGTGTTGATTTATTTTTGTTCTTTTAATTTTTTGACTTTTTTGTTTGCTAGAAATGAATCGGAAGTTTGCAAAACTACTACCCCTTTCAGTTTTTCAGTAAGCTCTCTTAACGATGATATGAACAACTGCAGCAGACCTTAACCTTTATATAGCTTCCATATCAGGCTTCCTTATCACAAAACCGAAATAGGTCCGGTCCACACTAATTGGGATCTATTTTTCACTCAGACTTTGACCCATTGATTTATATTTATTGAGTCACTTTAGTATCTTTATTTGGATAAAATTATGTAACTTAACCAATAATTTATTGAAAACCAAAAAATGCAATTAATAGTTGTCTAACTTTTGGGGAAAGGCTAAAATTGTCCAACATTCTCCCCTTTGGACAAGCATTCAAAGCAGTTTTGTCTCTAGTTTAAAAATAGTTTAAAAACTCGATTAAGTCACACTACTACATCAGTCGACTAAGTTTAAAAACAAAACATTTGATCTAAAGATAATAAAAGTCTATCATTCTATCCTGTAAGGCTTTTGATACTGGAAAGTATCAAATGCATGTGTTATGTACGACAAAGTTCCAGTACAATCACGTATATCTAATATCTCATTAATATGAATGGAAAAAACTGAGTGTGACAAACTAGGATGATACATTTATAATCTAAATTATATCATCTTCGTTTGTAGGTCTCGATTTCTCCAACTTTATGCTAAACTGTATTAAAGAAATCTTGTTTCTCTCACTGAATGCTAAATAGCATTAAAGAAAACTTGTTCGCTCCCACCAAATGCTAAACTTCATTAGAGAAAAACCTTTATATTTTCTAACTGAATGCTAAACTGCATTAGGAACACCTTTATGGGATTAAAAACTTATATCCCCCATGTCATGTCAAATTCATGGATACTCGTACTAGAACTGTATGCATCCAAATGACATAGGCATAAAGTCAATCTATATATATGCCCAATGACCTTTAATTGCTTAAGATCGACACAAATCATAAGAATTTTATACGATTATAACAATGTATGATAACACGTATTACTAAGGAGAAACGATGATCATCTTTATCGATAAAACATCATATTATGATAATACATCAAAATGTATAAATGTACGTGGAGCAAACATAACGATCTGTTAACCAATAGTTTAAGGATGTCGAAACACCCATACTATATACTTATGTCACAAACACAAGTGGGTAAAGTCCTTTAGTTAAAAGATCGACTTATAGTTCCTCAGTCTTTAGATGCTTTAAACCTTAGTGTCACCTTTTGTATCAACACCTTTATAACTAAATAATTGACCTTTAAATGCCAAAACCCTATTATATTCTTTGTTGTTATTAAACAACAAGGCAAGAAGATTACCACAGTACATCCAAATGGATCTAGCCACTGATTCAACCACGGACAACTCAGAAATCAACTTTTTGAGCTAAATAGTCTGTGAAGCAGTCCTATAGCATGTACATTGCATGCATAGTCAAGGAAGTTACTCGTGTCTTCTTAACACACTTTCACGACATTGTACTATCTGCAAACTTAAAACTATAACCTTAAGAAGACTTTTGATCATCCGGACATATAGCTAAAATCTTAATATGAATTTCCTAAGATGTTTAGTATATTGACTGTGCTGTATGTCAACATACAATCATTGATTCCCTTTAATATCTTAATGCTTGCTAGAATGTATTCCAATGGTCTATAATTGGATTAACCAGATATTGACTAAACAGTCAAATAGTGAATGCAATGTCCTACCTAGTACATAGCTAAGCATACATCACGCTATCAACCATACTAGAATATGGAGCATTCCTCATAACCTCTATTTTTACTTTATTCTTTGGAAACTGTACCAAAGATTATCTCTCACTATGTGAAATAGGTGCTACGACAGGTTTTCCATTAACCGTATTAAACCTTTGTAACACATACTCAATGTATGCATTTTATGAGAGGTCTGATGAGTGTTAAGAATTGTTTTGATGAATCTGAGTGCTTAGGACAAAAGATGCTACACTAAGGTCCTTCATGTTAAAGTTATTGACCAAAAATTGCTTAACCTCATACAACATGGTCAAGTAATTTGACATGAGCAATATATCATCCATATGCAGTAATAGGACGATAACTTTGCTCCCCTTGACCTCATAGTACAAGCATCTTTTTAACTTTATTTTTCATGAAGCTGAAAGAGGTCATAACCTCATCAAATGTAAGATATCACTTTTAAGAGGTTTGATATAAACCATATATTGATCTGTATAGCTCACAAACCATGTCAATTCCATCTGGATCCTAAAATCTTTTAGGTTATACCATATAGACCAATTCATAAAGGTCTTTACCATATAAACCATTTCATAAAGGTCTTTACTCAGGAAAATGGTTTTGGTAGCCATCTGATGTAACTCTATATCATCATGAGCTACAATTGCCTTAATTACTCAAAATGTATCCTACGAGGATATGAGAGAAAAGGTAACTTAAAGACAACCTTTCTCTCTAATTGAACCATTACGTAATTGGGCAAGCCTATAAACTGCTGAACTCTATCTTGAAATCCTTTACGTTCAAAAACTTTATTCACAACTGACAAATTTGTATTTCCACTTCAATCAACTAACTCCCAAACCTTACTATGCTCTATGACTTGCATCTCGTCATTTATTGTATACCATCACACATCTGTATTAGGTCCAAAAATAGCTTTTGTAAAAGTAACTGGATTTGTAACATGTCTAATATCATAGTCTTGTACATATAATAGACTATATAATCAGATCGGATAGTAGGTTGTCTCACTCTAGTGCATTCACTTAACTATATTAGATCTTGTACCCTCAGAAACCTCATGTCTATAGGTATGGGTTCTCATTCTTGTACAAGTATGGTATAAAGACCTAGATCCACTGGATCTACCTATATAAGTAGCGGGTACATGATAATTATAGTATCCGTCCTACTATCATCTGAAGGTTCAATGAGCCCACCATCATGATAGACATTTAATTCCAAAAGCTTAGTTGCTTGTGATTCTACTATTCCGGTCCATTATTCTCTACAGTAAAATCTATAGCTTTAAAATGGTCGAGATATCTTACTCAATAACAATGAATAGAACGAGCATGCAATTTATCTTTATAAGGATTATATTCCTTCAGTAGGGCAGTCCTATACATGAATGTGTGCAAGGCTGGGTTTTTTAAGATTTTAAATAATCAGGTAAATTAGTCATATTTTGCATTGACTTTTTCAAGTCCTTTAGGGTGTTGTTATGCATTTCGACAACACACCATTTTGCTCAAAACTACTTGACATAGTGAATTAAGTCATATGACTCAGAATATCTGGCAAACGAACCTTTTAAAATCCTGAAACACCATGTTTGCCATGATATTCTCCTCCACAGTTAAATCTGACTATCTTGATGAATTTTTCTGAATTGGTTCTTAACCTTCAATCTTTAAGCAAAAACACATAACTGTGATGGGAATAATCATCAACAAATGTCATAATACACCTAGAATTGCACAATGCAACTGTATAAAATACACGACACAAGAAGGGCCCTTGGCGAGATTGATGGTTAGATACAGTGACGCACGCAAATTTGCCCACGTCTTAATTTCTTAGTCTATAGCCCCATGATTTCGTGTCACAACCCAAATAAACTCTATAATACTACTGTGAACATATAACACTATTGTTTAGAAGCATATAAGTCAAAAAGTGGCATATATTTTATTGCTATATTGTCTCCAGAACATATGTGAAAAGCCAAAACACATAAGGATATTCCCTAGACATCCTAGAATGGAGGTGATTTGTCATGTGAAGTTTATACTGTCTGGGATGAACACATTGTTGGGATGAACGTGTCAACTTTTTAAGGCAAATTAAATTATCATTTGACGATGTTCTTTTTGTTTTACATATTTCTTCAAATTAGGGAGTGTTAAGCTGGCTCCTTGCACTTAGGAGGACACCTATTATATTAATTTTTGACCCATTAGTCAACATTGCAATGAATTTTAGTGAAAAAAGAGAGAAAAAGTAATTTAATTATGTAAACATATCATCCAAACTAATGGAATTTCCATTTAATATAGACAGCAGCTACATCTATTCCATTCTAACCCCCTTTAACTTTTACATAAATACATTTTCTTTTGCTGGTTTCCAGTAAATCTCCAACACTAAAGGACGAGGCATTCTTTGGGTTAGAAGAAGCAAGGATTATATTAACAATAAATATTGTTGTATTTTAATTTATGAAATAAGTTAACAAGAACTTAAAAAATATATCTTATATACTTTTGGAAATACTAAAGTTATCATATTATTTGAAGAGATATTTTTAAATTCATTTTTGAGTTGGAGGACATATAAGTAACTTCCGATGTATTGAGCCTTCGAAGTATAAAAGGTGAAAGATTTGTAAATAGTTGTAATTTTTTATGTACAACCAAAAATGTTTGTTATTAACCGAGTATCTTGTTGTGCTTAGTTGTAAGAGTCTTTCCTTGCATATGATGGGTGTAGGTTGTACGATTTTTATTATTGATATCACAAAAGAGGTACGCAAAATTTATATTTATTATTGAGCTCAACTAATTTATTTGTCAGTTTGATTACTTATGTGCCAATATGACTGTTATTAAATTACTTGTCAATAAAAACAATACATTAGATCTTCCACGTGATATTGGGAATCAAAAC
>JANIJH010000223.1:65912583-65923703 GCA_024520975.1 Erythroxylum areolatum | reverse complement strand
ATCTCTTGAACTGGCATTTATAATTGCAGACAGACTCAGAAAAAGGAGGATTGGAACTCAACGACTGCTTTCATTGAGCCAGTAGGCATGGAATTGTGGCTCAGGGTTTTGCATTGTACTATAGATTTGCTATAAATTGTTTTGTCTCAAAACATACTTGTTGCAAATTGGAATCTCAATGGTTTTTGAACTATTATGAACTTCATTTGTTCAAGTATTGAGAGTTTCTGGACTGAGGCTACAATGTTGTTCTTTGTAGTTGAAAATGTCTAGGATTATACTTCATGAATGAAGTTTGATGGAGATGCTTTGAGATTTATCAGTTAAAACAAATAAAATTAAGTTCTATTGTAGGATTGTATGCATTTTTCTTATTTGAAATGTTATTGATGTGCATCTGATGGAAAAGTTATCATGTGAGTGTAAAAGCCTTAATTTGAACAACATTTTATAAAAAGATATGGAAAGTTAAACTGGTAAAATAAAAAGTAGAACGTTTAAAAGGTTTAATCATTATTGGACCGTTATAAAATTATTTAATAATTAAATAAAATTAAAATTTTTAAATATTATTAAAAATACTATAATTTAAGTTTAATCAAAGAAGAAGAATGAAAACTAATCGATTTTTTGGTTTATAAAAATTAACTAATTTATAAAAATTGATTGATTAATTAATAAAACAATCATTTTTAACAAGAGTTATTTGATTAAATTGAATTTAGAAATTTTTTTCTTATGTAAAAAATAAAATAAAAATAGAGATGACAATAAGTCAACCTTAGCTTGGATTTATTGCATTCAAATCAAAATTAAATCCAAATTGTTCACATTGGATCAAAATTGATCTCTTATGTAAAAAAAGGTGTCTAGGTGAGTCCCATTTCAAAGGGTCAAGTAAACTCATGAGCACATTTTTAGAGCAAGTGGGTTCGAGCCAGCCACCTGATTTGGTTAGATGAAACGTGTAAGCCTAACCTCGTCCAGGCTAGTGCTGGACGTTGGTATCTACTACCTAGCTTTATTGGGTAGTTACCAGGTAAGTTTGCATTTTTAATGTTATTTTAAAATTTTAAATTAAAAAATTGAGGTCAAAATTGCGTGGAGTCAAAATCTTAGCCTCAAAGCACTTTTGGTCAAAGGTCAAAATCTTAACCTCAAAGCATTTTGAACGTTGTGGAGTGGATTCAAATTTTAGGCTTGAGTCCAACCTAAGTTTGCTTGAATCTGTATTCTTCATGTTTAAGTCTAAGTTCAACTTGACGTTTAAAAAAAATTATTTTTAAATTTTTTTAAATGACTTAGTTTTGTATAAAATTTTAAATTATAAAATCAGAAGACTCGATTTAGTCGGGTTGGATTTGTTGATTTTGGACTAGGTCGTACTATATCGTGTTATAAGACTTATAACGATTCATTTATAAATTTCTAATATAAAATGAATAGCAATAATGTGACTTGTTAAATGCCAATCTAGTTTGTGAAGAATACTTTTTCTTGACAAGGAGGTATATTTATATTTTTTATTTTAAATTGTCTATAATATTAGTCTTTTTTTTACTATGAGCAAAAAAAAGATGTATTTAAGATTTAATCTTATTTTTATTTAAAAATTAGATGATTTTAATAACTTTTTATTTGAATTTTTTAAATAACTTTTATAATATTTAGTCAAACTAATTTTATTTTTATAAGTTATTGGATGTAAATAATAATTTATAAATTATATATATTTAATAAAATATTTAATAAATGAATACTTAAAGTGTTAAATTCAATATTGAACAATCAAATGAGGTAATAGTTTCGGAAACTTTCAAATTTTATCGTTGACATCTCTAGCACAAACGAAAACTAAAGAAATAAAAAATAAACTAATAAAACATATCAAAAATTTGGTATCACAGTTTGATATACTTTGCCTACGTTTGCGGATCCTTACCCAACTTAATCACTTTAACAAAAGTACAATAGATTTACCCAAGGCTTTTCTAAGCCAATACCACTCAACCCTTGATACTATCTCTCAACCTCATTTTTTATGAAAGAATTTCACATCTAATAATACGACTGTCTCGTACTAACCTCAACAGATAATTTTTCTCAACACTTTTTTGACGAAGAACAATAAATGAATATCTTAAGTAATTAGAATAATAAAGAACGAAAATTAAATACAATTGAGATAGAAAGAAACAACTTCGTGATAAATTCAACTCCAAAGTTCAAATCTGCGTTGGAGAATTAAAGAAAATATCAAGTTAGATTCATATAAACACCATTTAAATGTTCTACACTCTATTATAACGTGATTTACTCAAGCACCTCTGACCAACATATACACCAAGGCTGATTGCAGAATATCTGAAGAGAAATCAACTTGATTTGCAAATTACGATTCACTCCGCTTCAGCTTAGCTGATCAACTTCGTTGTTCTCTCGAGTGGCAAAACTAAAAGACAAAGCATGTGGGCCATCAGCCAATAATGCTTCTTCAAGACAAGAGAAAGGTACTTCATCTTAAGTGGGAGGCAGCTAACACCCCTGGCCCTCACAGTCGCTAATCTTTCCTCATTAGACGCCGGCAATCTTTCGATTCAAGATTGGTACTTCGATATGCACTAGCTGCTCTAGTCTAGCAGTCTGCATGAATCCACACAACATCTTACCAAGATACACGTCAATTAGGGATAGAATTCTATCAGATTTTTTTCAATAACTTTTTGAATCCAAATCAATCAAAGATATTTAATTAGTTATCATAATTCAATTAATATCTTATAAGTCTAATTAATAATAAATATGTCAAAACAAAATAAGAAGATACATACTATATATCTAACAAATATTATTAATTACTTCTTTTGCTATTTATAGAAAAAAACAAGAGGAATAAATTAAAGCCTGTTGAATAGGCGTGAGTAAGGATAACATTATTGAGTCGGATTCAAACCCTCTTTGACCTAAATTTGATATAAAACTTTTGTTAAGGATTTAAAATTGGAGTTCAATTCAAGGCTTGAATAAACATATGATTTAATCGGGTTCGAACTAAATTAGATTATTTTTAAAATTTTAATTTATTTAAAAATGTTCTATTATATTTGATATACTTAGATTGCAGGTTAAGTTAAACTGTAACATAAGTTCAACTTTAGCACAAATTTTGCTATTAATATTTTATTAATAGCAAGCTACCTTATATTTATATTTATTCCAACACATTATGTATCGATCACTTAGGCAATAGTTTGTTGGACAAAGGTACATTAAAAAAATGAACTTAAAAGGAAAAGAGAGAGTTGGATATTTGACGAAGGAAATGAACAATCGTTGTATCTATGTGACCCTCTAATAAATAACCATGAGAGTAACATGAAAAGAAAGGCTACAATGGAGCAGGAAATAGATAATATATGTTTAATAAAGTGGTCCCAACTTTTGACAATATTTTCTAAAACAGCTATTTGATAGTTATGTATTTACCGTAAGAAATTTATTTATTATTACGATTTGGAGCTTTGTAGTATCAATTAATTTATGAGATAGATAATAAAATATTAAAAAAAGGGTATTTATTGAAATTAATTTAAGAAAAATAATTTACATTATTTAGTATTGAGATAATAGGTATTTAATGGATGGAGTTAAATATTTTAAAACAGAAATAATTAAAATATATTAGTTTTTATTCTTTCAATATCAATTATATTCATTTTTATTTTTTCAACTAAAATTTTTTGGTAATTTTCATACGCATCTTTATATTTTTCATCAAGACATTCAAAAAATTTTCCTGTATTAATGTAGCTTATAATTCTTCTTTCTAAATTACAAATTTAATGTATTATTGTGTTGTCAATTCAGTAATAACTCCTAAGATAAAGATGTACAGGGACCTGTACTTGGACAAGGAAGATTAGGAGTAAAACAAACACTAATCGTCACTTACACACTCCCCTTCTGTTGTTGCCGACTTACAAGTGGACTTTCCACTTGCGAAGACACAACTGGGAACATTTATAAGGAGGCTTATAAAAATGCCTTCTTAGATGGTTTTATAGGCATTTCAAAAAATTGTTAGCTTCTTCATTTTTAATCTCCAAAATTTAGATGGTGTTTCTATTATTTTTTAAAAAGAGTTAGCATTTCTCGTTATCAAATTAGAGAGAGATTATAACTCTTAAATAACTTGGTTTTAGCCCAATTTGAAGTTTAACATTAAAAAAAATCTTATTTTATTGTTAAGGTATATTTTCTCACGAAATCTCTTAGGAAGTGATCGAGTTATTGGAGTGGAGGAGCATAAGACTAAAAGATTCTATGTTCGATTTTTCCTATCTATGTTCTCTTGATTGAGCCTGTAGTATAGGAGTTACCTATACTTAGTTAATGTATTTTATAAACTATTGCGTCAATATGAAGATTCACTTGGTATATTTTTAAAAGATAACGATTGTAAATTTTTCAGTCTCAAAAAAAGAAAATTTCTCACGAAATTATTACTTCACCTTCTTGGTATAAAAAATTAAAACTATTAAAATTGATATTAAAATTCACCCTTTTGTTCATACATACAGGTATGATAAATAATTAAATATAAAACATCAGTCACTTAAATCTTTAAAGGCGACGACATGACAATTGCTAGTGTTGTAATGCCTTACAATGGCGCACATGCAGGTGGAAGTTAACGGCTGGCGGAGATGGGTCCAATATACTCCGGTGGGGTCATTCGGTTGGATGATTGGTGTCTGCTTGTATGAAAAAAGTGATTCTGGCTGGCATTCCTTTTCAGTACCCATAAATAGCATAAAGCTACTTGGCTATTGCACTTATTTTATTTTACCAAAATATATAAGAAAAATGCTTTTATTCTTTTAAAATTTAAATTTTTAAGAAATGGTATAAAAATTATATTCTTTTTTAAATAATAAAAGAACGGATATGTTAATTAGTAAATATAAAACTCTACCAACAAGTAAATTTTCAATAAAGGGGTCAAATTAAAAATCAATTATTTTGAATTTGTTAGCTTTTTATTTTTCTTAAATTTACTACCTTTCAAATAAATTCATTTTTATATTTCCAACTATAGTCTTTTTTTGATAATTTAATTACGTACCTTTATATTTTTCATCAATAGTATCCTTTGTGATGTCCAATCTTTTCCAATATTGATATAATCTATAATTCTTCTTTCTAAATCAGGCATATGATGCATTATTGTGTTGTCACTTCAATAATAACTCGTAAGACAAAGATGTATAGAGACATGTATAAGGATAAGGAAGACTTGGAAGCTTAGGAGAGAAACAAACATTTACGGTTGTACTTTGTATAATCTCAATATATTTACAAGTACAAATTTGTATGATGGAAGACGTTTAACTTTTAGAGTTTCATAATAATTAATGTTTTTTTTAGTTACTAGTTCTTCAAATTTTGAAATTTTATTTATTTTACTAAATTTATATATTTATTAATAAATGAGACACCTTGCAAATACTTTTTATAAACATGATGTATTATTTATTTTCGTTTTGTTCAAAATATAATGTATTCTTTTGAATGAAATAATAATTTTCATTTATTATAAAAAAGATTAATTATGGAATTAATTAGAATTCAAGATATTAAATTAATTATTTTTATATGATTAGCTTAAATATGATTACACAATTGGTTTTAATTAATTTTATTAATTTTCAATTATATTGATCATTTGGAAAAATTAAGAAAAAATAGATTATAATTGTACACCCTCCAATTAGGATGTTTAATGTTCTTGATTGTCCATAGTCTGTCGTAAATGGACAATATATAATGTATTCTTTTGAATGAAATAATAATTTTTATTTATTATAAAAAGGTTATTTATCGAATTAATTAGAATTCAAGATATTAAATTAATTATTTATATACATATAGCTTAAATAAGATTACACAATTAGTTTTAATTAATTTTATTATTTTTAATCATATTGATCATTTGCAAAAATTAAGGAAAAATATATTGTAATTATACACCCTCCAATTAGGATGTTTAATATTCCTGACTCTCCATAGTCAGCCACCAATGTTCAGCAATAGATTATATTTGATATAGTTAGATTGTGGGTTAAGTTAAACTATAACATGAGTTCAAGTTAAGCAGAAATTTTGCAAGTAAAAAAAAAAAGATGATTTCTTTCATAGTTCCATAAACTAAAGGGACTAGATAAACTGTTCTAAGTTCCATCCTTCTTTCGTGCTCAATACGAGCATCCAATACGATGTCGTTTTGTAGGTTTTGCAAATAGTACTACAAAATGACGTCGTATTAGGCACGAAACAGGATTAGAATAAAATAAAGTCTAAAATGTTTAATTAGTATTAAAGATTAAATAAAAAATAATTTGAAATATAATTGAAAAGATTGTCTTTATCTATAAAAAATTTTAAGTTTACTTGAAAAAATTATTAAATATAAATTAATTAATTAATTTTAGTTTATAATAACTTATTAATTTAAGAAATTTGATATGTTAATTAATGAATTGATTAGTTTTTAATAATAAGAGTTATTAAGGTAAATAAAAATGAAAAGTTAATAACTAAACCAAAAAGTTAGAAGGTTCAAGATTTTTATGATTGAATTGTTTTAATTTTTTAATCATTGATAACAACTCATTTTCCTCTTTTTAAAATTAGGAGTCTTTTTAATTTTGTTGGGTTATTTGAATTTTGTCCTTTTTTGATCATTGTTTGTGGTAAATCGTAAATAATATTTGCCTGTTTTTAATTGAGAGTGAAATACATATTTTTATTTAAAGATTGGATTGGATTGGATGCTACTAATAATCTTTTGGATTAACTAAAACAATTTTTAAACTTTTGTCAATTTTTCAATTATAGCTATAATTTTAAAAAATAGCAATAAAATGCCTAAACTTTAATGATTTTCAATTCTAGCCCAACGTTAGTGTCTCTATTATCTTTGTTGATATGGCAGTGTCATGTGTCCCGGAACTCTCACTAATCAAACATGTCATCGTAATTAGTAGAAGTAAGTTAGATTATTGAAATGATGTCATTTCATAATGATTCTAAAACGTCGTCATTTCAAGAAGTAATTGGTGACCGTATTTGTCATATTTTTTGACAATAGGGAGCGTATTGAAACTCGATTTTTACTCACATTTACTCAACAAACGTGGCTTCCACCAGCATCGTCTTGCCTGTATTTTCCTCTTCTCTTTCACCACCATATTTTATTTTTCATATTTAATATCTTTTTAAACGATATTTTATTTTTCATCATTCAGTACCTCACATCAATGCAAAGTCTAATTAAATTCAATGTATGGTATTAAAGTAAAGTTGGATTAGGAAATTCATTTTTATCTTAATTATTAAAAAAAGGGTTTAAAAGATTAATAATATACTTTTTAATAAAAAAGTGTCAATTTTTTTTAAAATAATATAGTTATAAAATGGAATTTCCCTTGGTTATTAACAAAATTTGTACTACTATATTAGGATAAACATTTGGGATGACAATGGGTTGCCCATGGACATAAATTTAGGTATTTTTAATAGACCAGCATATGAGCCAAACTAGGTTTAGATTAGTCTTAGGTCCAACTTTTTATCATTTTGATTAGAAAAGCTAAACCTAGACAACTTATGTCCGGACTCAATTAAAAAAAGATGTTATTTTTTATTTTTATTTAAAATTTTATTTTAAAAAATTAACAAGCGGACCCATGGGCAGATCCATTGTCATCCCTAAAAAATATATGTAAGAAAGCCATATGTTTTGGCTATATAATCTTAATTTTATTAAATTTCACATCTATTAACTTTATATTAAATAACTACAGAAAAACTAATTATAAAATATGCAATTTTTAATATATAGTGTTAAAACTATACATATGTAATGTACAATTGAAATAGTATTTGTATATTATAGATAAATGAACGAGGATAATATGCCTACACTTTTTTCTCTCTTTTCATCCTAATTAATTTCAACATTTTCATTCTGTAATTTATTATATAATTTAGTATTATATTTATTAATAACTATTAACTATACGATAACATGACTCTCAATTGAAAACTTTAATATAATAAGATATAGATAAAATATCTCACTCAGAGAGATCATTCTCGTTCTTATAGATCTTTTGAATTTTTTCCTTCGAATTGTATACACTAAATATTTAATATTTAATATTTATTATTATATTGTATGTCTATTGTAACTTTTTATATATATATATATATATAATTTGTTATTTTATATGGATTTATTGGAAACAATCTCTTTACTAATTATGATAAGATTGTATATTAGTGATCTCGCGTATTAGTGAAACTTTCGCAAGATTATTGTTATTCTAATAATTATTAAGATTAGATTGCATCAAATTATTTTTAAAAAGTTACTAATTCAAATAAAACAAACAATTGGATGGCGTAAATAATTTAAATAAGTTTAAGGACTTAATCCATTTTATCATTAATACAAACATTAATGTGAGCTTTTAATACGAGTAGACACCTTCTTGGACTTTAAACAATACCTTCTTGAAAAAGTGGGGCGGCTTCTCCGCCGACTCCAACTTTTTCTTCCAACAATTGGTGGAAACCGCGATTGCTTTTAAATTTAAAAATATAACAACAATTTATAAATTATTTAAATAATTAAAAATTAAACAATAATTTTAATTTAACTTTATATTTACAAAATTTAAATAATCAAAATAAGTCATTTCTGTTCATAATCTTAACATTAAAATTTTTTAAGTATAATTAAATTGATATTTATGTTTTTAGTTTATTACTGGAGATCAGCATTCAAATTAATTAATTAAAATTTATTGAATTTGAATTTCTAAAATTATATCATTTTTAATTAAATTTTTGTAATATTTTAATTATAAATATAAATTAAATTTATACATATTTGCTCATTTTATTTTACTATTATTTGATTTTTAGTTATTGTTATATTTGTATTTCAATACGTATATGTTATTTTACATGTAAGAAAAGGATATGTTTTCATCAGAAGTAACCTTTATCAGTTAGACATAAGGCTGTGCCCTATTCAGCGTTCTCACGGGTGTCCATATTTGACAATTGCTATTATTATGGTTTATATTATTTTAAATTAAAATTAAAATAATATTATTTTTATCTGGAGCCGCCAGTTGCCCATTGTTATTCAGGCGACAGCTTCGATATTCTTTATAGAAAGGTTAATGCATGGAAGGTGACAAAGATGGCAAGGCCAAGTCATATCCAAGAGGACCACCTCCTTCCACGTACTTAATACCCACATGTTATATATCTCTTCTTCATCGTCGAACTTACAAGCCAAAACCCCCTAAGAAACTCTCGAGTCCCTGCAATGGACACTACTCATAATAGTGCCGATGCTCATCACGTACCCAGATGGACACCAGGTTCAATCACCAAAACAATAGCTTCAGAGGATGATCATGGTCATTATCCTTCTGCCAATAACACTAAATTTCCCTTCGAGATTAACAGCTTTGGCCGTAGTACCAGTTCTGAACTTTCACGTTCAGCGAGTACTCTAAGCAGAGCACCGTCGGTGACGATAGAGATGGAGCAGTTCGCTCGACGGGAAGATGATGATGTTTTAAAGGGAGAACCCAACTATGATAATAATAAGAAAGATGGCATCTGTTTGACATGGCAGGATCTGTGGGTTATTGTACCTGATCGGAAAAGTGATCACCGGCCAATCTTGCAAGGGCTGACGGGGTTTGCTCAGTCAGGGCAGGTTTTGGCTATAATGGGTCCTTCAGGCTCCGGCAAGTCCACACTTCTCAACGCGTTGGCAGGTACGCACCATGTGCATGGCCTCCTCTTGCTTCTCAGTTTTATTTATATACATATATATTCTATATGTCATAATTCATTATTTACTATATTTTAATTTACTTAAACTCTATATTTATTTAATAATGGTAGGCAGATAACCAACGAAACTATTAAATACGAAATTTAGGCACGTGACAAGTGGGGTATTTTTATAAAATTATTTATTATATTGTAATTAAAAAAACTATTAGTTTGCTATTTATATTTAATAATTTTTCAATGTTTCTTGAGGGATTTGTATTTGTAGGCTTAACAACGGGGTGGGTCAAACCCAGCTAGCCCTACTCATAGCTTAGTTAAAGTTTTCTCCTATTCCAACAAGGCTTAATGGTCAAAATTTAGATTTAACCCTATTTTTTATTTTTCAAATTAAGAATATCAAACTATATAATTTTTCGATTTTGGACCAGTTTAGGGCTGGATGGTCAAAACCTGAGTTCAGTCTGAAACTCAAAATTTTCGAAATAAAAAGTAATATCTTTTTTAAATATTGTCAAACCTTAGGCTAGGGAAGGCCCAAGCAATTTGAGTATGGACATCTTGAACTTATGCCTTTTTCTCCTATTTGAGACCTAATTTTTTGAATAAATCAGGCCTTAGGCCCATCAACCCGAGCTTGGCCGGTTCACCTTGGGGTGGATGGACTGGATCTTGTCGGGCCGACCCAGACTCGGTTAATTGTCACTCGTGAGATTTGTAGTAAATAAAAATTTCATATCCAGTTAGATCAAGCTATTATAAAATTTATTGCTTATTGAGGGATTTGTAGTAAACAACAATTTCACATCCAGGTAGATTAGGATCCAGCGAGCGGCAAAAGGGGAAGATCCTGGTCAACGGTCGCAAGGCGGCACTGGCTTTTGGAACTTCGGTATAATTTGACTGATTAATCCAATCATCTCTTAACAACTATTAGATATATAGATTTTTTGATCTTGTCTGATGGTGACAGGCTTATGTAACGCAAGACGATACTTTGATGACAACCTTAACAGTAAGGGAAGCAGTATACTACTCAGCCCAGCTTCAGCTACCGGACGCCATGTCCATATCTGAGAAGAAAGAAAGAGCAGACAACACAATATTGGAGATGGGGTTGCAGGACTCCGTCGACACTAGGATCGGAGGGTGGAGTGTAAGAGGTCTGAGCGGCGGACAGAAGAGGAGAGTTAGCATTTGCATTGAAATCTTGACGCGTCCAAAGCTTCTCTTCCTCG
>JANIJH010000223.1:65878802-65897674 GCA_024520975.1 Erythroxylum areolatum | reverse complement strand
CGCATCGTCAAGCTCGCTCACCAACATGGAAGGACTGTAATTGCATCTATTCATCAACCTAGCAGTGAAGTCTTCGATCTCTTCAACAATCTCTGCCTTCTCTCTTCTGGTAGGACTGTGTTCTTTGGTCCTGTTTCTGCAGTGAGAGAGGTATAGTGCGATCCCTAACATGAAAAAGCGTGAATTAAAATTTTTGTAATTTTTTGGAATACTGCCTTTTGATTTTATTGTATTTTTGTATTCCCTACAGTTCTTCTCTTCAAATGGATTTCCCTGCCCTAATCTCACAAATCCATCTGATCACTACCTCAGAACCATAAACAAGGATTTTGATACGGTGAATGAACTCCAATGAAGCGCAAAAGTTCGATCTCTTAGTCTCTTGTAATTGGGAATACTGATCCTTCTTTTGCTCCTGATGGTTCAGGAACAAGGGCTTAACGGTTCTGCAAGCACAGAGGAAAACATTAATCATCTGGTCAAATCATACAAGTCTTCACAGATTTCCAGGGAAGTTCAGGAACAAGTAGTTTATCTAAGTCAGGTATACCAGTTCAAGATCGCCAGAACCTGAAGCTGACCTAAAACTAAACTGAACATCAATGTTCTGCTTGATCTTGTAGGAAGGTAATGATCTGGAGAAGAAAGGAGGCCAAGCAGGATTCGTCACCCATTGCATTGTCCTTACCAAAAGATCCTTCGTCAACATGTATCGAGACCTGGGCTATTACTGGCTTCGCCTTGCAATCTATATTGCACTGTGTTTATGTGTGGGAACTATATTCTATGATATTGGCTCTAGTTATGGCTCGATTCAGGTATGAAATTCCATCCATACATATTGCAACTGTTACAAGATGAGTGTTTAACCACGTATCAGGTGAAGTTCTGAAGATTCGGCCGTTAATGCAGGCCAGAGGATCAATGTTGATGTTTGTTGCAGCTTTCCTGACCTTCATGGCAATCGGTGGCTTCCCTTCTTTTGTAGAGGACATGAAGGTTCGTTGTGTATCATTATAACCATGGAATATGTAATAAAAATATGATTTGTAAAAGAAAAAATTTAGTAATAGCTGTCACTACTATTTTTTATTTAAAATAGTTATATCTCTATTAAAAAGCACCTGGTTCTCTTCTTCTATATCCAACAGATATTTGAACGAGAAAGGTTAAACGGACACTACGGAGTCGGCGCTTTTGTCATTGGAAACACATTATCTTCCATTCCTTACCTTCTTCTAATCTCTCTAGTTCCCGGAGCAATAGCTTACTTCCTGGTCGGTCTTCAAAGGACCTTCGAACACTTCATTTACTTCACACTATTACTCTTCGTGTGCATGATCCTGGTGGAGAGTCTGATGATGATTGTTGCAAGTATCGTGCCAGATTTCCTGATGGGAATCATAACCGGCGCCGGAATTCAAGGTGTGATGATGCTCAACGGAGGCTTCTTTCGCTTGCCCAATGATCTTCCTAAGCCAGTTTGGAAATACCCTATGTACTACATCGCATTCCACAAGTATGCGAATCAAGGGTTTTATAAGAACGAGTTCCAAGGATTAACGTTCCCCAACAACCAAGCAGGAGGGCCACCGAGAATTACCGGTGAAGAAATTCTGAGAAACACCTGGCAAGTAGAGATGGGTTATTCCAAGTGGATCGATCTTGCTGTTCTGTTGGGAATGGTGGTGCTCTATCGGATCATCTTCTTGGGAATCATAAAGATTGCAGAGAAGGTTAAACCAATCGTGAACTCAGTTATGGCTGGTTCTGTTAGACTGTCATCACCAGCTGTATCTCAATCTTAAATCTGTGTGAGCAGCACTTTATTTGACTTGTGAGCCGAGATTAGTATAAATATGGATGATTTAAAAGTATTATTTTATAGTTACGACCTTTTTAGGACACCATAAGCAAACCAAAAAAAGTAGATAAATTATCAAAGTTTTGTAACGTGTTTAACTTACTTATGTATCAATCACGTGATCGAATGCGAATGATTTGAATGTTTATACCATGTTATTATTAGCGAGCTTGATCCAATTCGATTATAAGTGTTCAAATGTAGATATGACAAATGGGTGAGGTTTGTCCTAAACTCAACGATCAGGCTTGGGTTGATCGAGCCTTGAGCTAAGCTCAGGTTGCCCAGGCTCAAGCTGGACTTGAAACTTACATTTATAAATAAAGCTACATTTTTGGTTAAAAATGTCATTTTATTTTTTAATTTTTTTAAAAAAATTTGAGTTGACTTAATTGTGCTCGAGCTCAAGCCAGATTGCTTGAACTAAATTAGGCTTAGACATAGGCCGATTGAGCCTTAGGTCAAGCCCAAACAATAACAACAAGGATCGACTAAATTTCAAGTTGTAGACTAAATTTAAATTCAAATTGTTTAAAACAAAACTTAAATATATCAAAATAAATGATTTTGTTTTAAGTAAATAATCTCATTTTTCTTTAAATTTAAATTTTAATAAACTATTTTCACTAAATTTAATATTTTAGTATTAATTTTTATAGTTTCATAAAGATAAAAATTGCTTCTAATTTCGAAATTACATTAAGCTGTTATTCTAATTTCCTGACAACAACAGCTTTTTAAATCCTTTACTCAATTTTTTTGGATTTAATGTGATTTATTCTCTTTAGACTCTCTTTTTAGAGCCCAACAATTGTTTTGAATATCATAAGATGTGAGTGTATTTCTATGTGGGGTTATTTCAATGAAATCTCTTTAGTCATCATTCTCATAACATCTCAAACCACAAAGGCGAGCCTACGCCAGTCAAACGCCCGAATCACTACTTGACTTTTTTAGAAAAATTGTACCTCCATGTATCTAGCTTATTTTGAAATAATAATCATCTTATTCGGAGCTTTACAAATCAAGATATGAGTAAATTGCCAAAGTATGATTAGTAAACAACTAATTCATGCTCTTCTAATCAATTTCCCTTACTTTCTCTCCATCAATCTTTTGTAAATCAACACCAATGGATACCAATTTTTATGGAGAGATAGAAAAATGTGGTAGGAATCTATTGGTTTAAGAATAATTTCATTCGGAGGTCGGACGATGAAGTTATGGCCAAAAGAATCAAACATGTTTATATCCTCAATCATATTATACCTATCTTAGTACAATTGGCATAACTTTCACTAGAAATGTCGGATTAAGGCCAGTTTAGGACGGTTTCAAAGAGAACTTTGAGATTTACAACTTTTTGAGATCATGAAGAGAGATTTTGCCATCTATGGGGTCAAAATTGCGAATTTCTAAAAGTGTACAGTATATGTCCATTAAACGAACATACACCTGTACCTAACGGATATTCACAGGGTTTGGAGCATTTTCTAGACCCATAAAGATTTGTTTAATAGACATGCACTAGGATGAGGGTGTTTTCACACTTGAGAAGGGTCGTTTAACGGACTTAAAGTCTGTCTAACGGACACATGTGACACAAAACCCCCTCCAAAGTCTCTCGAATGGTTCCTACATCGATTCTAACATCACTTTCACTCATAATCTTTTCAAATTCACTTCTTTTAATGTAATATCAGTCCTTAAACATTCAATTACCAATTTGGTTGCATTAAACTCCCAAATCTTGATACACTCATATTTTCATATATGTTGGACTTAATTCAGAGTCATTTACATTCATTTTATGTTCATCCATAGCTGGTTTATCATGTTTTAGCATTATTCGAGGTTCGTTAATATAAAATGCATAAATGAAACAAATAGACTTGAATTGCACTATTTTTGAGTTTCTGGCATACTTGATCTTTAGTCATTGTGGGATTTTTATCTTGAGATTGGTTTTGCCAAAAATTCTAAAATTTCAAACTTAAATTCTTGACTCATTGACGGATTTTTTGAAACTAATTGCAGATTTTTCTGAGCTAGAATTAAGAAGAAATAAATTCTCAAAATTTTCATCAGATTTTTTATCTCCAGAATGACCTTTCGACGATGGTTCGATCATACCTTTTGATTCAGATAGCGAAATCCCGTGACTCAAACTCATATTGAAACTAACTCAAAGACAAAGATACTGATAAAATTTGAGCTCCTAAATTGTCATCGTTTAGTTTTTACGCATTGTCAAAATTGACCTTGAAAAATTGGAGTTGTTTTAGAAAATTAACCCACCTAGCTTCCTCCACCCACTTTTCCATCAGCGCAAGCCCCCACCTTTTTATTATTTCAGTCCATGCACAGCTCATTCTCCACTCCAAAAATAGCCCCCACACTCCATTTTTTCAAGCACGCAGCCAGCAGATGCTTCCCACCAACACAACCTCATTTCACTCTCCATACTTCCACTTACGCCACTCACATGTATCAACCCCCTCAAGCTAGCTGTCTCCATTCCATTGACATGTATCAGCCCCTCACATATCATTATTTTTTCACGCAGCTTCAGACTCCACTCTTTGCTCTCGACAATAACATATCCTCCTCATAAAAAATATGTAGCTTCTCTAAAAAATCATGACTGTCGCTCCTCCCCTTGAAGCAAGAACCCTTCATCAACTCTCCATCACGCAACACCCACACACAACAACACCGTAACATCACTCCACTCACACACAAACACCACCAACCAAAAAGCTTCCACGTTACTCCACTCACAGAAGCTGCAACTTTGATTTCTATTCATCTCCACTCATGAACAAGAGGAGCCACGCACCAACACCTAACCAGCACAAGCCAAAGTTATGTTTTCACTCCCATTCACGCAACTCCAACTCTTAATTCCTCTCCAACCAATGCCACACCCAAGCTTTGAATTTCTCTCTAATCTTTCACATACGTCGTAACCTCCACTCCACCAACCTGCAATCACCAAAGCCTCCATTTTTGTATTTCAAGCATACACTGCATTCAACTAAGGCTCCAGCAAAAACGCCTCTACCAATCAGCCTCCATCCATAAGCCATTGACGTAACTCCAACACCACAACATCCTCCATTCAAGCATCCAATCTTCACCGCAAGACACAAGCTACAGCCTTCATCATTTACTCACCGAAACAGCAACAGTAACAACGTAGCCTTTTCACGCAAGCACTCCACGTAAGGAGAGGGGAGAGCACATTATTTTGTTGTAGCTTGGAATAATGCTTTCTATTTTTAATTGATTCCATCATGAGTTTATCTAGGATGTATGTTTATGGACTACTTAACATGATGATTTGTGGTTAAAACTTTAATTTCTCTTAAGGATTTGATGTTTTGGTGATGCTTTAATATTGATTTTTGCTAGAATCCATGACTGAAAATTTATATACTTGTTGATTTTTTCTTAGGTTTATTTGTTCTTCATTTGGATTATTGAAAATTGTCTTGGTATAAATTTGTCTTTGAAAAAAAGCAGTTTTTGCTAGAAGATTGAAGGAAATTTCGACAAGGACTTTTTTGTGAGTTGGTAGACCCAAGAAACTTAGAAGGTGAAAATTGAAGGTTTGGAACTTAAAAAACTATAGGAAGAACTTAAGTAAGGGATTACTAAGTGACGTCTAGAGTGGATAGATTAATTCATCTTTGGAAAAAGGGGATTAATTACTCTTAAAATTCACCTACAAGGTTAGGATATTTCATTTGTAGAGGATAGCTAATTCAATATTAAGGGTGAAAAAAATATCATTCCCTAAAAGTCATTCTCTTTTGTCGTTAAAACTTTTAATTGGTAAATTGTTGCCATCTTTTCTTAATTAATTATTGCACAAATTTGTCATATTCATAGTTATTTTAGTCGCAGTGAATTGGGTAGTTGTTTAAAAATTTATTTAAGTTTAAAATTTTTTCTTTACAGAAATTTTAATTTCCTAAAATTTCACTCAACCCAATTTCAATTACTATTAGCTAGCGTAGAATTGAACTTTCTCATAATCCCTATAGACACGACTTTATTCTTACCGATTTATTACTCACTTCGACGACCGTGCAAATCTCAACTCAAATGACTCATCACATACAACAAATTCTCATCATTACTCTAGTTGTTCTGTATATACATCTTATGCAACATCACCACTTATAATGATCATATCTCTTAACTCCAATGTCCAAAAATTTCATACTTATATCGTTGGAAAGCTAGAAAGATAAGCTACAACTTTAATGAAGACAAATTAGGCTAATTCTACCTAGATCGATATAGTTTTTCCATTGAGTTCAAAACACCATTTCCACACCTATAAACTTGCAAAATGCAATATCTTTTCATATCAATTCAACAATTAAGTACTTTTCGTTAAACTCTTGAATCTTACCTCAAATGATTCATTCTATACAACCTTTCGAATCTCTAACATGCTATTCTAAAACAAACAACAATTTGCAGTCTCAACGAAGAAGAATATGCACATGCACATTCCACTTCCACAACCATCATACTCATCTAGTAAAATAACATAATCATACACAAAAGGGAATCCTCAAATTCTCATTCTCATTACTAGGCAAAGTAAATATTTGTACAAGCTTTATTTACATATCAACATACACATCACTAACTTAATACAAATACAAGTAGATGCTTAATATTTGGCATGCTTAATAAGTTATCCAATAGTGTTCAAACTAGCTTAAAAGCTAACTATCTCGAAGTTTGTCGAATTGCCTTGCAAGGATTGCTAATCTTCTCGTTCTACACCTAAGGAGGGAAAAATGATAGGTTGAGCTACACATATCAGTGGCTAATATATTTATAACCATTAGCAACGAGCCATACAATCAAACATATATGCGTCTATTCATATAGGCATACTCATCTTGTCTTAATCTAGCAATGTAAGTTCAACATTCACAATTCAAATTCACAACTCATGGTTCAATACATCATCACATGAAACATATTGGATGAAATTTACCATCAAAGCATAACACACAAATTGCATCATAACTTAACATATCAAAATGCAAATGCTCAAAAAAATAACTTGAGGGTTCCGTGGAATAAAACAGAGAAACCAAAGTTTATACCGTGAACAAAATGAGTCCACTTTTCAGATCTCGAATGCCGCAAGCGGGTAGTCCGGAGAAGACTTTATGTCAACGTGCACATGACTATGAAATGGTTCCTCTCTTGCCCAAACATAATCAAATCTCATGCTCAATTCAATCAATCATAAATTCATATTCTCATGCTTGTTCTTCTTTCCATTAAATCAAAATCCCATGATACAATTCCAAGGCATAGCATGATCATACTCACAATTCCATTTTATCACAATGTCATACATCATAATGCATTTTCTACATCACAACAATTCAAAACAAGACATTTTAGCAAATATTCCACATACAAGGCATTTTGCTCATATTACACAACAACTATAAATAAATTACCCACCTTATTTTGCTTGAAAATCCAAAATCAAATGTACCCTTCCTCTTGCTCTTGAATAGGATTTTCTTGATTTCCTAACATAACCAAAATTCTTATTCAATCCACATTCAAATGGAATTCCTCTAAAACTTCCATAATCACAAAAATGCAATCAACACAAATCAAGCTCAAACCTAACTTACCCATAGTCAATTTAGGTTAGAAAAGCCAAAACCTAGTTTAGAAACCCTAAAATCAAATGGGTTCTCTTAAATCATCTTCTTCCAACACAAACCTTGCATTCTCGACACAAAACCTATTTTCTCTTTCTAAGTTCTCTAACAAAGCAAGAAGAAAAGATAAACTTACTTTGAAAATCTTCCTCCTTTTTCTTCTTCCTACGTTTCTTCTCTCTTCTTCCATGTTTTCTCCTTCTTTTCTCTATTTCACGTTGTTTTCTTCTTCTTCTTTCTTATTCTCATGAATCCCTCTCTTCTTCTTCTAATTCAAGCCACATTTTATTAGTCTTTCCCACTTTTACCCTTCATTTATCTTGTCCTTCCTATTATGCCCTCCTTTTGTCTTTAAAACTAACATCTTATACTTCTAACTCTTTAACTAAATCCTTCCAAAATACAGAAGGAATATGATAACACTTCCTTCTTGAAAAAAGTTCCTCATTATCTTAATTTTCTAATGACATAAAAATCATTCAATTTGGCTTGAAAATCTAAAAGTTATATCCCAATCATTTCCGAACTATTCTTATACTGAAACAATATTCTGTGCTCAACTTCTATCCAAAAATTGAAATTTTTAGGGACTGAATTAGAACTCGATTTTATCAGATAATTTGTATTCCTATCTATCTAGTTTAATCCAAATTAAGAATCACCTCATTCGGATAACTAGAGAAAAAGTTATGGCTAAAACACTAAAGCATACTCAGTGATCGTGCTTCAACTATATTTTTCAGCTTTTAACTTCCAACATTCCACATATAACCCATCTTGTACCTAAACCATCTTTTCTACTTCATTTCAAATTCAAGAATTCTCCTTTTTATTTACACATGACTAATCGCCAACAATTTCTCATTTAATAGTCCTAACTTTCAAGAAAATTTCGGGGTTCCATATTTCTTAATTTAAAAAATTTTCAAATTATTAAAATGTCATTTTTATTTCGTTATTAATTTCAATAAAATTTTCATTTAATGTTTTTAATAAAAACGAAATACTGAATTGACCTTAATAATATAAAAATAATATTACAATAAATGTCTGAAAAAACAAAATTAATATCATTAATTAAAGAAAACAATGTTGTAGTAGTGGATCTCGCCTTCTCTTTTTTATTATTTAAGAAGTACTCCAGTGGGCTTCCAGTTTATGAACTGAATATCCATATTCGGGAAATTTATATTTATGAACTGATGGAGGGGGAGGAGCATGAGGTGAAGAAAATTTAACACGAAGTTATAGATTATTTTTATAATTAATCAATACACTTGATTAACCTTAGAATTGCAACATAATAGATTTAATAATTGTATGGACAAATACTTGGAAATTGTGAAAAAATTGAATCCATTGTTGTTTTCTGTAAAGCGACGTGACAGAGACGCAAAGAATTGATTACTGTTACTCCAAACCCTATTCAACAAAAACACATACAGTTCTTAATGGGGTGACTGTATTTAAGGTCGGCTAGCAATAGGGCCTCCTGTGCACTGCAAAACATAGGCCAAGCCTACCCATCATAGCAAGCCCATGAACACAGGCCCAATGAAACGTTAAAGAGAGAATTACCAAGCCCAATTAACTTGACATCAAATTAAATCAAATTAATCAGAGTTTGTACAAAATTATGTTTATTATACTAGTCAACAAAATTAATGATAAAATTCTATCATTCTCCCATTTGGACAACATAGCCAACATCAACGAACAATAGAAACAAATCCCCAGAGTAATATAACAATATGTGGCCACAATATGATGTCAAAGAAGTGCCAATAATCTCTCAATTATAAGTCCAAAATGAGGTTACAAGTACCTCAACAGTATAGAAATCAGACTCGATAGGAGTATTGATAACATATATGCAAGATACCTATACCTTAATGACCTAAACAGAATGTGTCATAAAGAAAGGCACACAAAATGGTGATCCATTTGTGCAATTCCAAACAAAATGGCCTAAGCATCCACTCAAGATGTCAACTAAGATTTAACAAAATATGTCAGAACAACAAAATGAGACTGGGTACAAAATGTCTCCAAAAATGCCATATATACAAACATTTAAACGTATTTGCACAATATATCAATAAAGTATATGGGAATAACAGTAATAGCAACAATTATAAACAAAAATCTCTAGACTAAATAACAAAATAGTCAAATACAATGTTGCTATCAAAAATTAACATAAAAGACAAATTTCCACTAATCCAAGGCATCAAAAGATCCAAATAGACCCATACGGGTTACATGACTCACAAAAGCCTTAACAGTTAAGCCTTGGTTAGAGGATCTGCCATAATAAGATTAATGGGTATATGTTCTATATGGGTATGAAACTCTTTAACCTCCCCTATAACAAATATATACTTTGTATTAAAATGCTTCGAACGCTTGGAGTTCTTGCATATTTGAGGGAAGCCCACCACAGCAAAGTTATCATAGTATATGGTTAGAGGTCTGGAAACACTCTCTACGAGATGAAGCTAAAAAATGAAATTCTTCAACCATATTACCTGTCGAGTAGCTTCGTAACAAGCCACATACTTTGCCTCCATAGTTGAAGTTGTTGTAAGTGTTTGTTTAACACTTTTTCAAGATACAGCTCCTCTAACAAGCAGAAAGATATATCCTGATGTGGATCTGTGATCATCAAGGCAGTCACCGTAATCAAAATCAGAATAATCTATTACCTCAAGGTGATCAGACATCCTGTAAGTGAGCATGTAATCTTTAGTACCTTATAGGAACCTCAAAACTCATTTCATAGCTTGCCAATGACCCACACCAGGGTTGCTCAAGTATCTCCCAAGTACACCAACAATAAAAGCAATGTCAGGATGTGTACAAACTTGAGCATACATAAGACTGCCAACAGTAGAAGCATATAGGACCTTTTCCATCTCTAAATTATCTTTATCATTTTGAAGACACTGGCTATTCAAGAAATTGTCACCCTTTTGGATAGGTGCACTGCAAGGATTACAAGTCTTCATATTGAATCTATTCAAGATCCTTTCAATATACCTTTTTTGAGACAAACCAAGAACACAACGAGATCTATCACGATGAATTTCAATGCCGAGAATGAAAGAAGCATCGCCGAGATCTTTCATATCAAAATGAGCTGTCAACATTTGTTTAGTCTCAAAAAGAAAACCTATATCATTACTGGCTAAAAGAATATCATCAACATATGAGACAAGAATAATGAATTTTCTCACACTATTCTTCAAGTAAATGCATTGATCAACAACATCTTCCTTGAAGTTAAGAGAGCAAACAATTTAGTTAAATTTCAAGTACCATTTTTTGGAGGTTTATTTCAGCCCATAAATGGATTTTCTCAATTTACATAACATGTGTTCCTTACCTTTCTTAATAAAACAAGCAAGCTGATTCATGAACCCATCTTCATACAAATCACCATTTAAGAAAGCAGTTTTCACTTCTATTTGATGGTGCTCTAACTCAAAATGAGCAACCAAAGCCATCACAGTACGTAATGAATCTTTAATAGAGATCGGAGAAAAAGTCTCTTTACAGTCTATAACTTCCTTCTAGTTATACCCCTTTGCAACAAGTCTGACTTTGTACCTTTCTATCTTACCTTTTAGCATCATGTTTAGTCTTAAAGATCTATTTACACCCAACAGTTTTATAACCACTGGGTAATTCCACCAAATTCCAAATTCCATTTATACTCATATAAGTCAGCTCATCTTCCATGGCTGGCAATCATTGTGAACTACAAGGACCAGAAATGGCATCCTGAAAAGAAATTGGATCTCAGTCTTCAACTAAATTGAATTCATGCTCCTCTAAGTAAATGAAATAGTCTCAAAATTTAGAAGACTCAATGGATTTTGGAATCCTTTCATATCTCCTAGGTGGAACTATAACCACATCTGGGACTTGACTATCTCTGCCAACCTGTTGGGGAATTTCAATATCATTTTTTGGATCAACAACATCATCATGAATAAGAGGAGGTTGAATAGCCTCAGGATGAAAAATAATAGGTGTAGGAACAATAACACCATCCTCTCTGAAATCAATAACACGAGACTCATGTCTTTCATTATGTTCCATGTCCCCTTCAAAATAGATAGCCCGATCTGATTTAATGACTCTGGTAGTATGATTGGGACAATAGAATCTTGAACCTCTTGAGCTAGTATAATAACCAATAAAGTAACCTGAAATAGTTCTAGTATCAAGCTTCTTCAGTTGAGGATTTTAAGTCCTCACCTCATCCTTACAGCCCCAAACACGGAAATGCTTCAAACTGAGCTTCTTTCTTGATATGAGCTCAAAACGAGTCTTTGATACAAACTTATTAGGTACATGATTGAGAACATAAACAGCAGTCTTTAAGACGTCTCCGCACAAGAACTTTGGTAAGGTGGAGTGACTAAGCATGGACCTAACCATCTCCATAAGAGTACGATTCAATCTCTCTCCAATCCCATTTTGTTGAGGAGTGCCAGGCATGGTATATTACGCCTCAATTCTACAATCCTGTAAGTATTTAGCAAAAGGGCCAGGGTTTCTTCCAGTTTCATCATACCGACCATAGTACTCACTGTTAATGGGCATTTTTATATTGATTTTAGATTTATAATTTGCTAAACTCTTGTCCATTTAATATTTAAATTGCACTAATTAAGAGTTATTTGTTTTTAATTTAGGCACATATTGGATGAATAAAAACGTTAACGTTTTCGGAAGATAAGAAGGAGAGTTGTGCATGAGAAAAGAGAGGGACTGGAATTATTCAAGACATAAAAAAAAATAGAGAGAGGCGTGGAGATTGAATAGGAAAGAAACAAATAGCAACAGCTGATGGTGGCAGGAAAATATAAAATGAAGAGAGCAAAAGGTGAGTGGCGGCGCAGACAACGGAAAGAAGAAAGCACATGCATACAAGAAGAAAAGCAAAGCAGTGTGAAAAGATGACTTGCTGAAAGGAGAGAAAATAAATCAGCTAGTCGGTTGAGAGATTAGTAGCATGAAAAAGGTGTTGGACCAAAAACTATAGGAGAAAATGAATACATAAAGACAAAAGGAGACAGTTGGTGGAGACTCACGCCCTCCATTCTCCACTCACGTTACAGAACATAGACCCAAAAAACATACACTCTAAACTCACATACGAGAGCTGAAGAACAGACGTTAACTGGAGATTACTCATGCACAAACCCACCCAAAAGCACTCTCCACTCGCACAACGTTGGCATGGATTAAAATCACATTGTAGCTGTTGTTAGGAAGAACATTTTGGCTGGAGATACACTCTCAACACACACGTTGACAGCTAGGATGAGTAATGAGGGAGCTCAACTTCATCACCAACTGAACATGTACTGACCAACCCCATCACTCACGTTGGACCAGCTCTCAAGACATTACAACCACTCAAATGTCAAAAGCACATGGTGGCTAGGAGATAAAAGTGAAGCAGCTATGTAGAGCCTCCATGGATTCATATCACCCACGTTACACAATAATAAAGAACACGTTGCACATGGTGGCTGGAGAAATGGAGCAGTTGCGTTGAAGGAGAAGAGTGAAGCAGCTAGTGGCAACGTGGAAGCAGCTAGAGAGGTGTGTTGTTGGTCTGTTGTTAGAGCTTTAAAAATAAAACGTGAAGAGAAGGAGCTAACAGTGGAGAAGGGACGTGCATGAATAAGGTGGACACAAGTCTTTTTTGTCATGTCAATGAACAGTAACAAAAGAGGGAGATAGCTGCAATAGCAAAGAGAGCTTCAGGGGTCCACTATCACGGTTTTTGCATGAACAAAAGGTGGAATCAACGGCAGCAATAAAATAGGTCAACCTTAGAGAATTTTTTTGGACAGCAACAACCATCTCTCTTGAAGATTATATATCGGGTGTTTTTAATTTTAATTTTTTAATTATTTCTTATTTATTTTAATTGTGTGGATTTAATCAATGCAAACATATATTTTGACTATGATTTATGTTACATTGGTAAATATGTGTGAGTAAGTTTTTTTGTTTCGGTTAAGGTTAAAATTGATATTGGATTAGGATAATTTTTTGTGGTATTGATTTTTGTTTGATTAAATACATATTTTGTCCTAATTTAGCTTGATCACCTAAATTAAGACCTTAGATGATTTAATGCCACAACCAATGGGATTTAATTTGTCGAAAAATTAATCAAGCAACATACTTGAGACTAAAGTGTAGACCAACCTTAGGATTTTATGTGAGGATACCTAAGATTAATGAACTTAATTTTAGGATTTTTGAATTTAACACCTTTTATTTCAAATTATCTATGAACTAAGTGGTGGCTCGGATTTAGAAGAGAAGGGAACTCTATGAACATTGGGTTTGACTTGCTTAAGTGAAGTATTTCCTAAATCAATCCACCGTTATAATTTTATTTTAGTGTCCAATCCAATTGAAATCTAATACCTTAACCAATTTCTGTCATTTGACTAAATCTAGTCGTTTTTAATTCATACCTTGCATTTTCATGTTTTCTTGATTTGCGTACTTTATTTTATTTTATTTTCAAAATAATCAATTCTTGATCGTCCGAGTAATTTTTCATTGTTTAATTTAATTGTGTCACGTATTAAAATTCCCTTGGGTACGATATTCGGTTCTTACTGTTTTATATTACTTGTCGACGGGGTACACTTGCCTCTAATTGGTCTAGATAGAATTTAATTTATATTATTTTGTTATGACCGCATCACTCACCACCTCTATCAGATCTTACACATTTGATCTGCTTCCCAAGTTGCAATTCAATAATATTTTTCAATTACTTAAAAGCATCCAGTGATTCAGATTTCTCATGCAATAATTCAATCCAACCATACTAAGAAAAATCATCAATAAATGTGATGAAGTACCTATAGCCTCCCTTGACAATAAGAGTAATGGGTCCACAGATGTCTATGTGAATTATCTGTAATGGTTCCTCCTTCCTAGTCATTTTCTCCTTTCTTATTCTGTAAACTTCCCTTTCCGACAATCAACACAAGCGTCAAAATCAGAGAAGTCCAAATTATGCAAAATAGTTTCCTTAATCAACCTCTCTATTCTCTCCTTAGAGATATAATCTAACTATTTATGCCACAACATAGAAGATTTTTCAGCAACTCTCTCACGTTTCTTTCCAACAATAGCATTAACATCATTATATGGTCGGTCAAATGAGAAGAATTAGCAATTAGCATAAACAATTTATCACACATAATTGCAGAACCAACAATAGCAGAATTATAGTACAAAACAACTCCATTATTGATTATATGAAAAATGTATCCATAACTGTGTAAAACATAAACTGAAATCAAATTCTTTCTCATAGAAGGCACATAAACAGTATCTTTCAAAAGCAAATCATGTCCACTACTTAACTTCAAGGAAACTACTCTTATATGCTTAACATTAACATTAAATCCATCTCCTAGTTGCACCGTCAACTCTCCTTTATTTAGTTTCTGCCTGCTTTTGAACTCCTGCAATGAGTTAGTTACATGAATAGTTACACCAATGTCTAACCATCATGAATTAGGAGAAACATCAACCATATTTGATTCAAAACAAACAAAGATTTGAGGTATACTTTTTTTTCTTTTCCAACCAGTTCTTAAATTTCATGCAAACATGTTGCCTATGCCTATGTTCATGACAAAGGTTGCAGCTTCCATTAAAAATAGGCTTGGACTTCACACCAGAACTCTCACCAGGCCTAGAAGGTAATGCAGGTTTATCATTCCCCTTCTTCTTAAATTGAGGCTTACCATATTTGTTTCTATAAAATTTCTTCTTGCACCACTCTTGTGAGAAGTGTGATGAATACTACGAGACTTTCCCTTCTTCATAGTATGCTCCTCTTGAATAAGAATAGAAATCAACTCATCAATGCTCCATTCATCTTTCTGAGCATGATAAGTAGTCCTGAGAACATCAAACTCAGATGAAAGAGATTCAAACACCTGCTAGATCAGATAATCCTCTCCCAGCACAACTTTCATGGCCTTTAACTTGTTATACCAGTTCACAAGCTTTATAACATGATCACGAATACCACCCACACCATCATACTTGGTCTTAGATATTAAAGACAAGTAATTAGACTTTTCAGTCTTATCAAACTTTTAGAATTTTTCACCAACAGCCTTGAGATAATTTTTGGCATTATCAGTTTCTATGATGTTCTCTTTAATAGTCTTCTCCATTGTGTACTTGATGGTCATCAAACAAACCTTGTTAGAACGAACTCAATTATCATATTTAGCTCTATCTACAGCGGAAGACTCAAAAGTGGGTTGTGCAAGCTCATCCTCAATGAGAGCAACATCAACATTAGAAACCATTAAAAAAAAAGATTCAAGGATTCAAGCTACTCCTCATAAGCTTAATCAAAGAATTCAAAGCTGGAAATTAATACAATGCAAGGAGATTTAGCAAATGTTTCAAGAACTAGCAAAATTAGGCAAACAACACAACTAGGTTCTCATGCAATTGCAATCCTGCCTAAGAGTCTCGAATTACAACACAGATCACCCAGAACATTAAATTATGCCCTAAAACTAATATCGATAGGATATTGAAAACTTTAAAGACATAATTCAATGAATTAAACAAAACATTAAAAATCACATTGATAAAGACAAACCAACATGATAAGTGCATCATTAACATAGTATCTAATGTATGTCCAATAATAATATCACAATAGCAATTTGTAATAATTGGTCTCACGATAGGCGAACTCACAATTACATAAAGTGAATGACAATAGTCCAATAACATTCTCCAAGATTGTTCCTATAGATTCAGTTAGCACCACAATTGCAAAATTAACCATATTAATCATATAATATAAAATTATATGCATAAATTACATCCAAAATTTAATTTTAATGCATAATTAAATAACACTGAGAGTACATAAGACCTCAAAAGCCCAAATAATTCTAGCAATCAAAAAATTCCCAAAAAAATACCATAAAATGGAACTGTTCAAGTGGAGCAACTAAGAAAAATTTAGGGCAAAACGGCCATTGGGGATGGCGGCACGCGCCCACATGCCCAACTGCCACGCATGAGAGAAGACCAGTCGGGTTGGGCTGCATCTTCTCCACCCCGAAACTTGGTATTTGGGTCGATCGACCCAGTTTGGAAAAATCATGATATCTTGCTCAATTTTGATCCATTTTTAACAAAGCTGGTGTCAATAGATTCATAATTTAACGATCTATTAAAGCCCTCAATCAATTTAATGAAAAAAGCTACTAAAAAACGTTCATAAAAATTGAAGAGGAATGGTTATGGTTTGCGTTTTTTAGTTCTTAGCTTTCAAAAGAAGACAACAAATTGAACAAACTTACCATACGCTTTGACATCAATCCGAAACAAATTAACAACAATAAATTAGATTTAAAAGAAAACAATTAACAAAACCAAAAACCCCAAATTTCATGAAAATAAACACCTCAAAAATTACCCAAAAAATAGCAGTCACAATTAGGATTAATCTGCGTTGATGGTAATTGAAGGAAATTTAACACGAAATTACAGATTAATTTTATAATTAATCAACATACTTGATTAACCCTAGAATTGCAACATACTAGATTTAATAATTTTATGGACAAATACCTAAAAATTGTGAAACAATTGAATCTATTGTTGTTTTTTGTGAAACGACGTGACAGAGACGTAGAGAATTGACTACTTCTATTCAAATTAATCGGGGTTTGTACAAAATTATGTTTATTATGCTAGTCCACAAAATTAATGATAAAATTCTATCATGAAGTTTACGGCGAAGAGATCCCCGTCGTGGAAGGTGATATCGACCTTAACAACGCGGACATGGACATGTCGACCACCTACGATGATGCTGTTAAGGTTCCGAAATCCTAGCATGATTGAGTCGATTACTACTATTTTTTTTTTGTGAATGGCGTTTAACTGTTAATGGAGTGCAGGAGTTGGATGAGATGAAGAAGAGATTGAAGGAGATGGAGGAAGAAGCCGCTGCTCTCTGCGAAATCCAAGCCAAAGTCGAGAAGGAAATGGGCTCTGTTCAAGGTTTTCATTTGTTCTCTTCTTTTTTTACTGTTGTTTAAAAAGGTCTGTGTAACTCAATTTCAGTTTCCTTTGATGCATATTACGTTATCTATGTGTTATTGGTGGTTCCAGTTGCATTCTGAGGCATATGTGTGGTAGTAACTAGTTTCTTAGATTTCATGTTTAAGTTTGTAGTTACTTGTTTGAACTTTTAAAATTAGTTCGAACTGCTGCTTGATTTCTGTTCAAACTCTTGTTGTGCACAGACCCAACTAATGCAGCTGCTAGTCAAGCAAGCAGAGCGGAAGCTGATTCTCGCTCTGTGTTTGCTGGCAATGTGAGGATTGAAGTCTTTGTTGACTCTTTTATAAAATATAATTTAGCTGTGTTTTTATAATTACCCTCTAAAAGCTTATTTTCTGTTTATCTCTGGTGTATCGTATTGAATTCTTCTCGTGATTTACCTTGTTAATGCTTGAAGTAAGTTAATCAGCTACCCGCATCTGTGGCAAAGAATTTTCATTCGAACATAATTGCTTATTAAACGTGATTGTTAACTGTATATAGTCCTATGCATCAGCCTTTTTAGTCTCACCTTTATGTTTTTTAACGTGTTCTTGATCTTGTCCCACCATATATATACTTCAGTTCTTCTTCATCCTTTGAATTTGCTTGTATATGGAATTGTGTATCTACCCTTGTTTGATAAAGTTTCACGCATGTGTAGTACACGATCTAGTTCTGAAGAGATTTTAGCAGTATCATAAAAAAAACAACAGATGCAAGTATGCACCTCAAGCATGATCAATATCTTCTCAATGTTGGCCAGCATGCATATCTATATAATCTCTTGTCCTAAAAAATCTCCATAAGTTCTTGATAGAACTTTGAACTTTCTTGTCTGAGTCTTAAAATTTGGGTCGTTGTCTTCCGATTTCAGTTGCTCACAAGTTTTTAAGGATTTCATTTGAGAATGAAATGATGGTTCATTTTTGTTCTTCATGTTTTCTTTTAATTGTATTAGTTTCAAGTTCAATGAATAGAGCCCCAACTTTTTGTTGGTTTATGCCCTTGCAGCCAATTTTGGTTGTAATTTGTTTTATTCAATAAAAGACATTCTTTATCTTTGTGCATTTTAATTATTTAATTATTAATCATAAAGATAAAATCCATGGAATAATTATTATGCAATTAGAAATTATAATGTGATTATA
>JANIJH010000223.1:65812016-65822927 GCA_024520975.1 Erythroxylum areolatum | reverse complement strand
AAGGACCCGGGAGATTCGGAGACGTTTAGAGCTCGAAATCGGCATCGGAATCCGAGATGGAACCGAATCCAGGTATTTCGCATTACCTTCGTTTTTGATCCTTTCACATGATCCTGGGGTACATAATAAAGTCTCCTCTACGTATTAACAGGGTCTAGTCGTCTTTGAATTAGTGGCTGCTTTGGCCTGGTTCCTTATTATCTCCGAGTTCCAAACCAGACCTTTCTTCAACCGAGCTTTTAGTAGAGGCCTTCGGATCCAACGAATCCTATCAGGTGGAAAGAAACACAAATACAAAAGACAAACAAAACAAAAAGAGAAACATATATCAGAGGCTCTGGATATGTATAATTTGTGAACACAAAAAAACGACAAGAGACAGATGAATAAGGAGAACTGGAAGGTTTGAGAGTCATTGAAAGAAGAGGTATGGTTTCTTCAACATATGCATGCAAAAAGAAAATATGAATGATGGAATCTCTCAACCCTATGTCTTCAATTTTTTATATTTCACTAGAAGGGTCGAGTGCCACATTTATGTTATGAAATGATCAGTGTATTACTATACTGTGAGCAACTGAGGGAAATTTTAAAGCTATCATTTCATTTCATGTATTTATCTCATCTACTCTGATTCATTCCTTTTCAGTTTAATGAAATGGACATTTACTTGAAGAATACAAAAGTAGTGTTAGTGTCTATTTCAATTCCTAAGTAAGGAATAGTTGGTTATTGAATTGAAAGTATTATATAAGCTTGGTAATGGGTTGGGGTGAGCATGTCAAACCTGTCTAAACTCGAGTTTCGGGTTAAAAATTTTTGCTCGAACCCAAAATCGACCCAAAGTTTGATCAAGTGTGAGGCATTTAGTTAAGTTTGAGTCCAATCGGATTTGTGCGATCCAAAAGCGACATCGTTTTATTCAAAAAGATTTTTTTTTACTTTCAGAATTTAAATTAAAACTCTAAAATTTTAAAAAAATTTAGATATGATCCAACATTTGGTCAAATTGAATTGAGTTAGACTTGAACTTCAATATCATTTGTAAAATACATAACTCTAATATATTTTTTATATAGATAAATTCACTGATAATTATTTTCATATGTTTAGATAATATATTTGAAGAAAAATTTGTAGTTAACCTGCCTTGAAGGATTAAATCTATTGACAATTTCAACAATTTGATATTTTCATTTTTTATATTTTAAAATTCAGGTATCATATAATCTATTCTTATTAAAACTTTTAAGTCTCAATGCATCATTATTTTAGATATATAAATATATAAATATATTGAAAAAAGTTATACAATAATTAAATAATTTTTTGTTGGAATATGTACATACAAACAAAATTTCATATTTATCACAATTGTGAGCAAGTTATTTAGTGATCCGATGATTTTAAATTAAACTTTAAGTTCCTTATAATTATTCATTTAAAAGCTAAAAATTTAATATTTATATATTCTTAAGGGGCATAAGATTTGCAAAATAGTTAAATATTATGTAGTTTAATACTATTTGAAATATAAATAAATATTATTCAAGAATAAAATTGTTCATAAAAAAGACCTAGTCCCTGTACGGCCCATTGAAACCATTGGTCCCTAAATCAGTTGCCAGGACTTGAAGCTTAATATACACACAGACGATTGAAACCACCACAATTCAGTTTTCTACTTTTTGCCTCTTAAACGTTTCCGTCTTGAGGAAGCTTCAGGAGGGAAAATAATTAGAGACAACACAAACTAAAACTCTTTTTACTCTCAATTTTCCCTCAATCGCTCTCGTTTTCTCGGGAAAGTTAGGGAAGATGCCAATTGAAATGCCCAGAGGGCTGCCTTTTTGGGTGTACACTTGGGAGTCCTTGTTCAAAGCGGAAGAGACACCATTTCTTGACACATGCCCATAAAGATCACTTCTTTTTTTGCTTTTATCATCTCAATCATCATGGCTGATTTCTTGTCATACAGAGATTCTTCTGAGTTACATAAGCATCCACTATTGGAATTATGCCCATAACCCAACCGTGATGTAATAAATTAAACATCTTAATTTTGTAATTATTAATTTTAATTAATAAAATGACAAATGATTTTATCATCATATTATGTTTATTATTTTTATTCTAATATAATAAGTTCTTGATTAAATTTATACAATTACATGTCATCATAATAGAGATTATGACAATGAGAGTCAAGTCTTTAGGGTTTAATGTAAAAGTGTTCTTGATCATATAATCATCAAATAAGGACTTTAATGATTCGGTTATATCAATATGTATATAATAGTATCTATTTAATAGATATTAATAGATCTCATTTACTAAGTTACATATATAGTTGATGCATATAGAGATATGATTATTGAACTGACCAAACTGAGAATTCTCAATGGTTAATATTACCTATGAATTGTCAAGTGGGATATTCTCGTAAGGATTTAAATGTATATTTTTCTTTTAACCTGAGATCGTTATAGTAATCAATAGATCATTTATTATATTTTGATATCAGACACTTAGAGTGTAAAAATACTAGTTGAATGATTATTGGATATAATTAAGTATCTATTTGATTAGTGGTGAGTCAAGATGAGATCTATCGACTTTAGATAATAAGTTTGAGCTCTATATTATCATTGATCTTAGTGGTTGTTTCAAGACCTTAACCAGGGTGATTGAATGAGTGAAGAAAAGGAGTTTTCTAAGTCATTCACCAATCATTAATGATCGACATGTAATATAGTTGATTGTTTAATAGGGTTTGAAACATAATTGATTATCTAATAGGGTTTAACAGTTAAACCACACCTTAAGATAATTCGAAGTTGTAATGATGGAAGGTAATAATACATTATCCTTAACCAGGTTTCGTCTTTGTAAGGTTGTTACTTCACATTATCCGGTTGTTGAGGAGTGTTGTTAGACGCCAACCTTAATTAGTAATTAGTTGGATTAATTACTACTGGCTTAATGATGAATCTATGTGGTTATAGACTTACGAGCGCAATATTTCTTGCTTATGATTATTTAATTTATTATGAGATAATTTATTAAATAATCTATATGGCATATTATTATATTTTTTGCTAGTACATAAAATATAATTAATATTAGAAATTCTCTTGTACAAAATAAAGCAATAAAATAAAACATTTATAAACAATAATAATTATTTTAAAAAACAACAAAACAAAAAGGTGTCCGATGATTTTGGCGTGGGTGGTTTTACAAAACAAAACCAAAATGAAAGGTAGCGTTTTTTTAGAGGTTGTTTAAGTTGTTAAGAAAACGACGATAATTTTATTGATAAAAGGACACAAATAGAAGACTCAAAATACCAAAGAATTTGTACAAAACAAGGGTAGAGAAAAGAGACTTGGACACACTACACACACACTACAATTTTCTCTCTTAACTCCTCTCTCTTAACTCACTTCTCTTCACTTTTTCTTATGGTTTTACAACAAATGGTGCTATTGCCTATTTATAGACAAGCACCACCAACCTAGAAGACTCTAGACTTGCCACTTGCCAACTTGCACAAGTTGCAAGAAAATTCTAGATTTGCAAGTTGCCCACTTGCAAGATTTTTCTTTTTCTTTTTCTTCTTTTTTATTTTTTATTTTTTATAATTCTAGAGTTTTCCTAAATCTAGAATTTTCTACAAATCTCTAAGAAATTTGTTGGTGATTTCTTAACATAAGTTTTTGCAAAATGAAACGTTATTAAATGATATACGGAGAAAAGAGCAAGTGAGAGATATATTCTTTTAGTTTGTTTTCGTACGTTAGAAAGAAAACGAAGATATAGAAATATTATTTGATTTTCGTTCTTTGTATGGAAAAACAAACCAGAGAAAAGTTTGAAAATTTTGTTCTCTCTATTCTTGAAAAAGAGATTCTTCAAATTTAACCATAGTCATATCAAATGTTAAAAACGGGACGTATTTTTTTTATGTAGAGTGCATAGAGACTTCCTATTTTTGAAGTTCTTTCAATTTTTCGTTTTTGTACATGAATAAAAACGAAGTGGAAAGTGTTGGTGCTTCTTTCGTTTATTTTTACATTGATAGAAAACAAAGAGTTTGATAACCAAGATACTTTTTGTTTTTGTACATTAGAAAGAAAATGAAGATATAGAAATATTCTTTAATTTTCGTTATTTGTACAGAAAAATAAACAAGAAAAAAGTTTGAGAATTTGTTTTCTTTATTCTTAAAGAAGAGGTTCTTCAAATTTAACTATAGTAATATCAAATGTTGAAAGTAAGACATATTTTTCGGTGTGGAGTGCATAGAGACTTCATATTTTTGAAATTCCGTATCGATTAATCCTCACATTCTAAATATTTATTTTTGCATGTTTTTAGTATGTTTCTTAAACGTAATAGATGAATATAAGATTGTATTTTTTAATTCCACTACGTTTGCGATCCTTCATCCAATTCTGTTACCATTTCATTTGACAATAAGCAAAGTGTTTGATGAAAATCCATACTCACGGAAGCATCCATATCGCTTTCAACAATAAGCAAAGTGTTTGATGAAAATCCATCCTTAATTACGGAAGCATCCAATTCGGTTTCAACAATAAGCAAAGTGTTGGTTGAAAGCTGTGAGAGAACATAAAAAGAAAAGAAGAAGAGCAATGCTTAATTCCTGATGCCCTCAACTATCCCTTTCTCTTAAAAAGCAATGTGTTGAATGAAAGTTAAGCGAGAAATAAAATGAAAGTGGTTTGTCCATTTCTTTTTTTTCGTTCATCGGAAGCGAAGTTTAATTCTTTTGGTTTAACCACAGAAGGAATAAAATGAAACATCCTCACCGCTCTGTAAATACTGAATTACCCATGTCTACAGTCTACCTCCTCACATCACTATTGTTAATTAATTTTTTTTGAAAATGATAAAAATCCACCGTTATAATAAAGATAATTAAATATTCAAATATTAGTTTAACCAAGAATTTTAATATTTTTTAAATAACTTGAGCATTATTAACGTACCAATTATTTGTTGATATGCGAGTCAAGTAGCTGGAAGAGTTGGCATGGTATAGCCACCATTGTAAGAATTTGCTTGAGTTATTTTATCATTGACCCAATTTTTAGATCATGCACACCAAAATTTAAAGTTATGATTAAAAAATTATATAATAAATAAAAATATTTAAAAATTATATAACAATTTTAAAAATATGTGAATTAAAATAAATAAAATTACAAGATATTTGGTGTAATTAATAAAAAATTATAGGATTCATGTTTTTGGAGCCTTTCAATAAAATGCAAATTGTTAAAACAATTCTCGAATCTTTCAAACATTATGTCAAAAAATTAGGAGCTTCATACAATTTTCAATAAAAAGAGTTTCTTTCTTTTTTTTGGATGATTTAATTATAATTTTATAATTTATTTAATAAAAATCATAGTTTTTAGTTTTTTAATTAAATGTGATATTTTTATTATTTTAGAAACACTTATTTAAAAACCCGTCAATTTTTATTCATTATATCGTACGTTTCAAAATATTTCACTGCATTTCTCAAAAAAAAAAAAAATCCACTGCTAGTCAAAACAATCTCAACTAATATAAAATTCACGATCCACATATTTTCATATTTTTAATTGACATGGAACCTTTTTTCCTCACGTCTCTAATTGATCTTTTTTAAAAATCCTAATATTTCTTAATCGATTAATTAATTTTGTAATTAAATTCTCTTAAATGTCTCAATTATATTCAACCATTAGTTAGGCATACTCATAAATTCTTTAATCAATCATTCTCCTACGCGAAATAATTAAACATAAAGAATTAATCATTTATGTTATGAAATGATCAGTGTATTACTATACTGTGAGCAACTGATGAAAATTTTGAAGCTCTCATTTCAATTCACGTATTTCTCTCATCTTCTCTGATTCATTCTTTTCCAATTTAATGAAATGGACATTTACTTGAAGAATACAAAAGTAGTCTTAGTGTCTATTTCAATTCCTAAGTAAAGAATAGTTGGTTATTGAATTGAAAGTGTTATGCTTGGCAATAGGTTGGGCTGAGTGTCATATTTGTCTAAATTTGAGTTTCGGGTTAAAAATTTTCGCTCGAACTCAGAATTGACCGAAAGTTTGGTCAAGTCTGAGGCATTCAGTTAAGTTTGAATTCGATCAGATTTGTGCGATGCAACAATTTCCATAATTTGATTTTTCATTTTATTTTTATATTTTAAAATTCAAGTATGGTATAATTTATGCTTATTAAAACTTTTAAATCTCAATGCGTCATTATTTTAGATATATAAATATACAAAAAATATATTAACAATAATTAAATAATTTTTTGATAGAATATGTACACAAACAAATTTTTAGATTTATCACAATTGTGAGTAAGTTATTTAGGGGGCGGTTGGTCACATGAGAGAATGGTGATAGAAATGAGAATGAATATAGTAAAAAATGAGAATAAATATTGTTATTATAATTTTGATGGTTGGTTAAGAGGAATGAATGATTATTGTTACCATTGACAGTGGTTGGTTTGTAAAAAATATTAAAAAGCAAAATTTTATTAACGAATGAATTATATTTTAATTAATTATATGGTAACTAATTAATTAATTATATTGTAATTAATTATATTTTAATTAATGAATTATATTTTAAATAATTATATTGTAACTAATTAATTAATTATAATTATAATTATAATTTAATTAATAATAATATTTTTAATTAATAATAATATTTTTAATTAATTATATTTTCATTAATTAATTAAAATATTTTAGTTAATGAATGAATTATATTTTAATTAATTATATTGTAATTAATTAATTATATATTAATTAATTAATTACAATATTTTAGTTAATGCAGGAATTATATTTTAATGAATTAATTTATTATTATTATTAATATTTTAATTAATTATATTGCAACTAATTATATTTTATTTAATTAATTAATATATTTTAATTAATTAATAATTATATTTCATTTAATTATATTTTAATTAATTATAATATAATAATAATAATAATAATATAATTAATTATATTTTAATTAATTATATTTTAATTAATTACATCGTAGTTATTTCAAAAATACTTGTCATGATAAGAAAGAAGGGGAGAATAAACACACTTGGAGAGTGCAGTACAACGGAGAGTTATATGCTACGTTTGGGAAGGATGAATCGCTTCTGAAAAGGAAGATATTGATTTTATCCCAATTGGTTGACCTGTAGTTTAATTAATAAATAATTATATTTTAATTAATTAATTAATTATATTTTAATTAATTATAATGTAAATAATAATAATATTTTAATTAATTAATTACAATATTTTAATGAATGAATGAATTATATTTTGATTAATTATATTGTAATTAATTAATTAATTATATTATATTATATTATTTTAATAATTATATTTTAATTAATTAATTTAATTTAATTTAATTAATTAGTATTAAAATAATTTTTTAAAAAGCTACTACTGAGGAATGAGTTTCATATTTCTATGAGAGTATGGATGATTCTTCAAAAGTGGGATATCAAACTATTGCCCCTATAATGATAATCAACAATCAACCTTTAACTTTTCATTCCTTACCCATTAACCGCTTCCTAAACTCATCAACCAAATACTCCCTTAGCGATCCGATGATTTTAAATTAAACGTTAAGTTCTTCCTAATTATTCAGTTAAAAGCTGAAATTTTAATATTTATGTATTCTTAAGGAATCTTAAGAGGCATAACTGCATAAGATTTGCAAAATAGTTAAATATTATATAATTTAATATTATTTGAAATATAAATAAATATTATTCAAGAATAAAATTGATCAAAAAAAGACCTCTTTTTAGTAAGCCTAGTCCATGTACCGCCCATTGAACCATTGGTCCCTAAATATACACACAGGCGATCGAAACCACCACAATTCAGTTTTCTACTTTTTGCCTCTTAAACGTTTCCGTCTTGTGGAAGCTTCAGGAGGGAAAATGATTAGAGACAGCAGAAACTAAAACTCTTTTCACTCTCAATTTTCCTCCATCGCTCTCGTTTTCTCGGGAAAGTTGGGGAAGAAGCCAATTGAAATGCCCAGAGGGCTGCCTTTTTCGGTGTACACTTGAAGTCCTTGCTAAGAGCGGAAGAGACACCATTTCTTGACACATGCCCATAAAGATCACTTCTTTTGTTGCTTTTATCATCTCAATCATCATAGTTGATTTCTTGTCATTCAAAGATTCTTCTGAGTTACAGAAGCATCCAATTCTGTTTACCATTTCGTTCGACAATAAGCAAAGTGTTTAATCCATACTCACGGAAGCATCCCATTCGCCTTCAACAATAAGCAAAGTGTTTGATGAAAATCCATACTCACGGAAACATCCAATTCGCTTTCAACAATAAGCAAAGTGTTAGATGAAAGCTGTGAGAGAACGTAAAAAGAAAAGAAGAGCAAAGCTTAATTCCTGATGCCCTCAACTATCCCTTTCTCTTAACTAAAGCAATGTGTTGAATGAAGGTTAAGAGAGAGAGAATAAAATGAGAGTTAAGGAAAGCTGTGAAATTTCTTGTAAATTTCCTGCATGAGATTTCCACATAGCTGTTTTCAAATAGTCTATAAATAGAGAATTTCATTTCTGCCTCTCTACAACCATTGACTTCTTCAAATTCTCATAACCCTTTTGCTTACCCCTTTGATCCCTGAAAATGGTTGATGCTATTATTTCTGCGGTGGTGGAGGATCTAACCTCCATGATGCTGAGTACCATAAAAGAAGAGGTGAAGTTGGTGACTGGAGTTAACGATGAAGTTAAGAAACTTGTGAGAAATTTCAAGAAGATTCAGGACCTACTAGATGATGCAGAGGAGCAACAACTGAAGGAGGCTTCTGTCAAGAACTGGCTGTTAGACCTCAAAACTGTTTCATATGACATGGACGACGTGATTGATGAGTGGAAGACCTGGATTCAGAAATTACAACGCCAACTTCAACCCCCCCCTTCCGATCCCATTAGTACTCTCAAGCAAAAGGTATTCTCTATTTTTCACTGCAACTGCTTTGCTTTGCGCGATGTTGGTCTTCGTCATGTTATCAGTCGCAGAATAAAAGAAATCCATCAAATACTAGATGACATTGCAACCGATAAAGTTCGGTATCAACTTAATTCAACCAACAAATCTGATAAGCATATCGAGAGACACGTGACTACATCTGTCGTTGAAACACAAAAGGTAAAAGGTAGAGATGTAGAAAAAGATCAGGTCAAAAGCATGATACTTGAGGCCAAATCTAACCCCCATATCATCTCTCTTGTTGGGATGGGAGGAATTGGGAAAACCACATTAGCAAAATTAATTTATAACGATAGTGAAATCCAATCTCATTTTGAGAAGAAGATATGGGTGTGCGTTTCAGAACCTTTTGATGAAATGCGGATTGCAAAAGCAATTTTGGAATCTCTTGATAGTTCTTCTAGAACACGTGATCTCAAAGAATTAAATAATGTGGTAAAGGAAATAAGTACTGTTCTCAATAAGAAAAGATTCTTGCTTGTTTTAGATGACGTGTGGAATGAGAGTCGTAGTAAATGGGAGGAACTGGAGCAATCTCTTACATGTGGTTTACTAGGAAGTACAATTCTAGTAACGACTCGTAACGAAAGGGTTGCTATGGTCATGGGGTGTAAGAGTATACACAAAGTAGGACTTTTGACTTCGGAGGAATGTTGGTCAATAATTAGTCAAGTTACTCTTGTTCAAGGTGATGGTCAAAGGTTGGAGGGCATTGGTAGGAGAATTGCTGAGAAATGCAAGGGATTGCCTCTTGTTGCTAACACTGTAGGAGGACTTTTGCGCTTTAAAAAATCTGAAAAAGAATGGTTGAGAGTCTTGGAAAAAAAGGAATGGAAAGGTAGTGATGACTTAGATCCTCTAAAGCTTAGTTATTATGATTTGCCATTGTCATTAAAGCAATGTTTTAAATATTGTGCCATCTTTCGTAAAGATTCTACGATTGAAAAGAGCAGATTGATTGAAATGTGGATGGCTCAAGGTTACTTAAGAGGAAAAGAAGAAGAAGATTTGGAGATAGTTGGTGAGACTTATTTTAATAATTTGATTGCACGTTCTTTGCTCCTACCTGAATCAGATAATGATCGTTGGTTTATATTGCATGACATGGTGAGTGATTTAGCCCAAACATTTGCAAAAGATGAGTGCTTGATGATAGAAGTCTCAAATGGTACAGAGTTTAATGAAAACTCTTTACGCTCAAATGCAAATGCTCGCCATTTAACTTTGGTGATAGAAAAAAGTGCTTCATTCCCTGTATTTGTTTATGGTCTCAACAAATTACGCAGTTTGAACATTCAATTCCATACATCATTGGCTGTTGATGCAGTTAAGGATATATTTGATCATTTGAAATGTTTAAGGACTTTAGATCTTGGCAAATGTGGCATCAAAGAAGTTCCATCTTCAATAAATAGATTAGTTCATCTCAGGTGGCTTGACTTGTCTTTGAATAGAAATCTAGAGAAGTTACCAGAGACTTTGTATGAGTGTTACAATTTGCAGACATTAACTCTTTCTAATTGTGAGACTCTGATAGAATTGCCTCAAGGAATTGGAAAACTAATCAATTTGATGTTTTTATATATTAATGGTTGTTTTAAGATAAAATATCTTCCCAAAGGAATAGGAAATCTTTGGCATCTTAAAACGTTTCAATACTTCATTATAGGCGTGTATGAGAATAAACGATTTTGTATCGATGAAATGGAGAAGTTGAATAATCTTAGAGGAAGTTTGAGGATAAGTGGGTTGGGAAATGTAAGAAAGATAGAAGAGGCCAAAAAAGCGCAACTTATGAAGAAAAAAAATGT
>JANIJH010000223.1:65561789-65571835 GCA_024520975.1 Erythroxylum areolatum | reverse complement strand
GATGATGATGATGATGATGATGATGATGATGATGATGATGATGATGATGATGATGATGATGATGATGATGATAATAAAAGAAGAACAAAATAAATACATATAAATAAAAATATAAAAATAAATAATACAATAAATATAGAACAAAGTTAAGAATAAAATAAAAGATAAAATAAGGAGACAAGTAAATAAATAAATCAAATAATCTATTATAATAAGCTATTTAGGCTAAATAAGAAAACATTCAGGTTAAGTAACTAAAAGAGATGTATTTTATATTAAATGTTTAGGTTAAATACAAGACATAAGATTTGGAAAAGAATATTTAAAAGAATAATGGAAAAGAAAAGGATATATCTATATGAGAATCATGTACCCTTGTCCTAGTATGTCAAAAATTTTTATTGAGAGTCGTGTATAGAATATGATAAGAGCTCCTAATCACACCTTATATATATGGTATCCTTTGTTTCAATAACCCAACGACTCATCTTCTTGGCCTTTATCCAACTCCTAATTAAGTAATGCTTTCTAGCTCTTCTGTCCCTTACTACCAGAGGTAATGAGATTTGATTATGTCAAACTCAACATTAACCGCATTATCATATAATAAATGATAAATTATATTTAAAATAAATTAAAATTGCATGCATTTAATTAATATAATCTAGTTACCCTTGGCCAGAGGGCACACGGGAAGTACATCACCAAGATAACTGGAGTTGTTTACACCAATGAATTGAGAAGAGCTCTTCTTGTCGTGACTCCTAAGTGCGTGAAATATTTCATCAATAAGCTTCACTAGAGCTGCGTCACGAGTTTCTAACCTATAAACCAGTCAAAGTGGTGTATAAATCAGAACCTCCATAAGAGATCAAGGATAAACAAAGATTGATTATATTATAAATTCTAGGTATGCTAGCTAAGATGTAAGTCCTTTTTTCTCAACAGGCATCAACTCTCAAGGCCTTACTTTTAGGAATTACACTCTCCAATCTTTCCCTATTTAATAATGACCTCAAACTGGATCTATAGTCTAAGACTTTTTTATATGCAGGATCCTCATAAAGAGGCAAGTATAGAGCATACTGATCTTTCTATATGGTCAAGACTACATTACTCAAGAATCAAGCTTTCGGAAGAGAGAGAACTTAGAAAGAAGCTATAGAACAAAAAATACAATTTTTTCTATTGATGAGAATCTGAGTACAACGAAAGAGAAGCCTTGATTTTATATACTAAGTAAGGGAATAAAGATAAACAACTTTAGGGAAAAGATGCCCTAGGTACAACAATGCTTACTAACTTATGAAACCAAATAGTAAAAATAAGAATGATTAAGAAACGTTAGGTTCCAAAAAGCCTTGTTTTTATAGACTAAGCAAAGGGATAAAGACAAACAATTTTAGGGAAATTCCTAGGTATAATAATGCTTACTAACGTACAAAAGAAAATAGTAAAAAGACGAATGATTGGGAAACACTAGGTCCAAAGACTCTTTTACAGGCAGAGAGAGAATGTGGGCATCATTGTCATTGTCGAAATCTTTTGTTAAGTCCATGTCGTCATCAACTTTGTCTATGGATTAGATAAAACAGTCAATTTCTGTGTTAGACCATTTAGAGGCTATGGGCTTTGAGCATCTGGAAATGGATCAGGCTCCCTAGGCTCAACGTTATTGGGATGTGTAGAACTTTTAGCATGAGCAGCTTGTTATTGGGTTGCAAAGCTTGGAGGACAAGGTAAGTCACCAGCCATGATGTTAAAACCAGTAAAAGTAAACTGATCAACTGAAGCTTGCTATCTAACAGAGGGAGAAATGGGTTCTAAGAGAGTAAAATCTCTAGGATGAGGGCCTAGAGATGTGCATTTAGTGGATGGAGTTGTTTTAGGATGATGAATTAAATGATCCAAGAAGGAACACAAATCAATCATCAGATGTTGTGATATGTAGGTTAGTTAATAGAGGTGCGCCAAAGTTGAATGTGATTAAGGGTATAGATGTAGCCTGCTGTCATCAAACAGTAAGGACGATGGATGATAAAGATGAAAGAAGCCTTTTGATCTCATAAGGGAATATCCCAGAGTTGGTGTTAATTCAAGATCTAGGACATCTAAATGTGTCATTTTGATAGAAAGCTGGAACCATTCAAGGAAGGTTCATAAGAGATATTTAGAATTGGTAGGGTCTAAAAGATGTCTATAGACATAGAGAGGAGAAACGGAAATAGGACAAGCATATTGAGCAGATAATGCCCGTAGATGCCACAATGTTGGTTTAGCGAGCGTATCATAATGATGACAGAGCACTTGATATGGTGTAACAAAATCAAATGATAAAGATAGGGAGGAACTTTGAGAGTGATGAGTGTGAGGTGGAGATAATAAAAAAGACTCTGTTAGAGAAGCGTAAGAATCTCTTCTAATGTACTTGGAGGATTTTTAGAGAGAGAGGGAAAGGATTTTGACATTTTGGCTTACTGAGGAAACTCCATAATTGGAAGGAAGAGAGGTATTGTTATGGAGAGAAGAGGAGAGATCAACTGAACCTGTTTCTTAGGTTGAGAAAGAAATTTGGCAATAATATTGTGATGTCCTTTGATATGGCGAATCTGAATTTATAGCAAGAGAAGCATTCTTACTATTAAAGCATCTGGCTATCTGGTAGTGTCTTCTTTTTAAGCTAAAAAGTCTTAAGAAAAATGGTGTTATCCATTTCTATCATAAAGTGAGAAGGGCTGAGACAAAAATTGAACTTTTCAATTCCCTTTTTTACCACCAAAATTTCTTTATAGGTGGAATGGTGTTGCTTTTCAGATTCTTTGAACTACCCACTGGCATGGCCATAGTAGTGTAGTTTCTTGTCAAACTCTTTAATGAGGATAGCACCCTAATAGTGATCACTAGCGTCTATTTATAGAATGCATTAGACTTTGCCAAGAATCTTTAAAGCTGGTGGGTTCTAACATGCTTTCTTTAAATGTTGAATGGTTGTGGTTTGATCTTTTCCCTATGTGGAGGATTATTCTTCAACAAATTTGGTAGGGATGATAATCAGCCACATCAGGGATGAAATCCTTGATGTAATTGTCAATTTCAAGGAATTGTTGAATCTATTTGGTTTTGAGATTTTTATCAGGAAATTGCAACAGTTCACCGGTGATATATGGACTAGGTTGATAATAACCATTATGAAAATGCATACTCAAAAATTCAATTTGGGTCATCCCAATATGGCTCTTTTTGGTTGAAAGCATAATCACATGTTGTTTTGTTAAATCCAAAAAATATTGGAGTAAGGCCTTGTGCTCTTCATAGGTTTTCGAATATAATAGTATGTTTTCAATGTAGACTAAGGTGCTTAAGAGAATGGGCTCATAGATTTTAATCATGGCCAGTTGAAATTGTGAAGGGGCTACCTTGAGTCTAAATGGCATTACAATCCATTGAGATTGGGCATTAGGAATATAGAGGGCTATCTTGTATCTTTCCTGGGGGGTTACTTTCAAATCAAACTTAGAGAAAATTGTAGCTTCCTTAAGAAATATGACTTGTGTACTAATCTTTGGCAGGGGGAAACTTATCATCTTATAAGAAAGCAATGAAAGGTTTATAGTCAATGAACAACCTTTTTTTTCCTCACTTCTGTTCAGATCTCTTATTAACATAGAAGGCCTGAGATGCCCAGTTAATGTTCAGATCTCTTATTAATAAAAATTGGTATCAAATTCACTAATATCAAAGGAACAACAATGGTATTTCTAATAATTTATTTAAAAAAGTTACCAAGAATCCTCACATTATCCAAAAAGAAGGTTAATACTAAAAAACTAATTGTTAAACCAAATGACAAGGAAAAGAAAGTAATCATTAGTAGTTTATAATAAGAGGTATATACTTACTTTCATATTAACAATATTTGAGTATATTCACTTAACATATATTTAGGAGAAAAAGCATTATTGCATATACCTAAAGAAATAAAAGTATATTGATTGGTATACAAGAATTATAAAAAATTAATTTCAAATTTTATAAATGATTTGTATATACTCTTTTCCTATATGATAGAGTTTTTAAAAAGGCTATATACTTAATTTCAATTAATTGATAGCTCAATCATTTCATGATCCTTTGCATATAGCTTACAATGCATAAATAATTCCATAATCAAGAGGAAATTTGTTTCATATTTAAATAAAACCTCATAATCTCCAAACAAATTTTTGAATTTTTTTTTGAAATAGTTTAGATCAAGTTTTTTTTTTTGAATGAGTATATTTCATCCTTGAAAGTGATTGAAAAGTTTGGAAAACTTATTTTTAGATACACTAGTTGAACAATTTAAATCAACGATCGACCAATTGATGGACCAATATAGGTGAGTAGTAACAATTGTGGATTGACAAAGTGTAACATAAGCATGTAACCATATTAGTTAACTAATATGATATAATGATTGATCAATATATTGAATAATTGACCAATGATAATGTTACTAGATGATGTATTGACTATTTTATATTTTTAATTACTCTTTTATGATATTTTGAATATAAATAGACCACATATGTGTTGTGGAAGATATCTTAAGCACGTAAAGAGTTGTTAAGATTCTTGAGAAATTAAAGAGTTTATTTATGTACATATGTACATTGAATGTAAGCAAGAAAGTAAGCTTTTGAGATGAATATAGTTGTGCTACTATAACAATTAGCGAAACAACCTGGCTTAACATCATGAGGTTTCCTCTTAACCTTAAGTAAGATTTATAAGCATTACAAGAAAAATAAAACTTAACGACGGAAATTACCAATGGAATTTGTACATATTCCGTTGATAAGCTTATTTAGTGACGGAATTTACTAATGAAAAAAGACGTCGGAAATACGACCGTAGGTAAATTTACCGACGAAATTTTATACCGTCAGTAAATTTACCACAGGAGAAAACTTTTTTGTTAGAAAATTACCAACGGATTTGATTTTTTTGTCGGTAATTACCTGCGGAAAAAAAATTTTGTCAGTAAATCCAATATATTTTACCTATGGAAAAAAAATTTGTCGTTAAATCCAATATGTTTTACCTATGAAAATGAATTTTTGTTCAGTAAATTTGTTAAAAACTATTTTTAAAAATTTAACTGCAAAGTGTTCAGTTTCTTTGGAAGCCACCATGAAGAGAACTTTGCTAAATCTCTTCGTACCAATCGCAGCACTTATTATATTCTAGTTCTTGTGGAAAGTTAAGAAAATAATTCATACTAAAAAACTGAAATTATGAAATTCATACTAAAAAAGAACCGAAAATAAAGAACTGAAACTATTTTTTCAAAGAACAGACATTTCATTAAACACCTTACATACATCTGAAATTTATCCCAACATCACAACTAAAATCACGTCTTGTCCCTTCTATTACTAACATTTATACCTTAAAGTTATTTTCCAATCACAAAATATACAAATAAACGAAAGTAATCAAATACCTAAAATTAACTTTCATCTAATATATGAAAAAACACATAACAATAGTTGCAAAAATATCTCCACCGAAGGACACGATGACAATGGCTGGAGAAGACAACGCCGACAAGCAGAAAAGGAGTCCACAACAGAGAAACCGGAGAGAAGAAAGTCGAAGAGGAGACGCAGGAAGAAGGAAGAAGATACAGGGGGAGGGGGAGGGAGATGTCGGGTTAATTTAAATTTAAAGAGATTTTATTGACAGAATTTACCGACGGAAATTTTTGTAGGTAAATTAAAAAGTTTTATTCCGGTAATAATTTGTCTTTTTACCGACGGATATCTTATACCATCGCTAAATCTTTTGCCGACGAGAATCTTATATTATCATTAAAGTCCATTACAAAATTTGTCGGGATGATTTCCTTCCATATTTAGCAACGGATATTAGTAACGTCGTTAAATGAAAATTTTCTCGTCAATTTTACCTACAGAAATGGGTTTTTTGTCAGTAATTTGCAAAGGTATATTTTCTGTCAGTAATTTTTCATCGTTAAAGTCCATCGCAAAATTTGTCGAGCCATATTTAGCGACGGATATTAGTATCGTTGTTAAACAAAAATTTTCTCGTCAATTTTACCTACGGAAATGAATTTTCCGTCAGTAATTTATGATGGTATAATTTCCATAGCTAATTCTTGCTTTTCTTATAGTGAAGGTTTCTCTTCACCCATGATAAAGAGATGTACAAAAAGTTCCCCTTCGTCTGTTAAAGAAAGAAGATGTCCTAAGTGAAATTTTGGGAGTGAACTAAGCTAAACATTATATGGTCAAATCATTGTAAATCAACTTTTTTCTCTTTCCTACTCTATTTATTTTTATAGTCGAACCACTATAAATCAAATTTTCACATTCATTATATTAAGAAATTTGTTAGTTCATTTCAAATATGACAAAAAAATGAATGCGCACAATTCACTCCCACTTTTCCTTTTAGAAGTTAAAGAAATATAAACAGTAACAATAGTAACAATAGCATCCTAGTAGAAATCTCTCTAAGAAGTTAAAGAAATATATTAACACAAAATAATATCCTTATACTGAACTCATTATACTGGTGTATTAGATCCACCTATGGTTAATGCAATTCTTTCATTTTTCAAAAAAAATAATATCCTTAAAATGCTAACCTTATGCTATAGCAATCACTACAAGAGTTAAGACATTTAGTGATAATTTTTTTGTGACTAACTATTGTTTCGTCACAAATACGAGATTTTTTGTGACAAGATAATTGATTAACGCTATTGTCTGGATTAACTGTGATGATTTTTTTGTCACTAATGCAATAGTAATTGTGACAATTTAATATCTTTCACAATTAAGTTGTCACTATTAATATATTAATAGTGACAACTTTTTTTATCACTAATTTTTGTCATTAAAAGTCTATGCAATTTGGCGCCAAAAAAATTTCGGCAGGAATAAATTGTAATTGTGACAAAACATATGTTAGTAATTAATATTTCTATTTGTTGTGACGACATATAGTTTGGTCACTAATATTTTTTTCTTTTTGTTACGAAATGGTTAATCGTCACACAATATTTTATTTATTGTGACAAAAAAATTTTCAATAAATATTCAATTAATTAGTATCTACTTTATATTGTCTCAATAATCGAACTATAATTACAGTCACAATTATTCGTAATTTAGTGACAATATTTTTGTGACTAACTATTTTTGTCATCACAAATACGAAATTTTTTAGTGTCAAGACAATTGATTGACACTATTTTTTGGATTATCTATGATGATTTATATTTTTGTCACTAATACAACGGTAATTGTGGCAATTTAGTATCTTTTACAGTTAAATTGTCACTATTAATATACTAATAGTGTTAAATTTTATTTTATCACTAAGTTTTGTCACAAAAAGCCTATCAAATTTGGCGTCAAAATAATTTTGGCAGGAATTAATTATAATTGTGACAAAACACATGCTAGTAACTAATATTTTCTATTTGTCGTAACAAAATTTAGTTTGGTCACTAATATTTTTTCTTGTTATGACGAAACGGTTTATCGTCACACAATAGTTTACTTGTTGTGACAAAAACTTTTGTCAATAAATATTCAATTAATTAGTGTCTATTTAATATTGTCACAATCGCCAAACTATAAACTATGGTCACTACTATTTGTAATTTGATGACAATTTTTTTATACCTAAGTATTATTTCGTTACAAATATGAGGTTTGTTGTGACAAAACAATTGATTGATACTATTGTTTGGATTAACTGTGATGATTTATTTTTGTGTCACTAATATAATGAGAATTGTGACAATTTAGTACCTTCACAATTAAATTGTCATTATTAATATATTAATATTGTCAACATTTCTTTTGTCAATAAGTTTTGTTATCAAATGGCTACATACTTGTTATGACGAAAACTTTTGTCAATAAAAATTCAATTAGTTAGTGTCTATTTTCCTTTTTCGTTAAAGAAGATAATAAAAAAATAGAAAGGAAGAGGTTGCTAAATTGTGAGATCACAAGTTTTAATTTTAGAGTAATTAGGTTGTAAGGTTATGATTGTTTGAGATGGTTAGAAGTGATTTTGTAATTTGTGGGAGTGTTTTTTTAAAGTTCTTTTATTTTTGGCGGACTAAATTGAGTAGACGTAAAGTATTATTATTATTATTATTATTATTATTATTATTCTTATTACTAAATATTATTATAAAATTTCTACTAAATTTATCAATTTTTTATTCTTAATTATATTATTAAACTCATTATTATTATTATTATTATTATTATTATCCCAGTTTTCTATTATTATTATTATTATTATTATCATTATTAAAAATTATTATTGTTATGAATTTTAATTTTATTATTCTTAATAATAATAATAATAATATTATTATTATTAATTAATGTTATAAATTTTCTACTTATTATTATTAATATTATTATTTTTATTATTAATTTTACTATACAAAATTAATAATCTTATTATTATTAATTATTGTTATTATTATAAATTTTGTACTTATTATTATTATTAATTATTGTTATAATTTTTTTACTTATTATTATTATTTATTATTAATTTTATTATATGAATTAATTATCTTATTATTATTATTATTACTACTACTATTATTGTTGTTGTTGTTATTATTATTATTATTAATTATAATAAATTTTGTACTTATTATTATTCTTATTATTATTATTTTATTATTATACAAAATTAATTTTCTTATTATTATTTTTATTATCATTATTATATATAATTAATTTTTTATCATTATTTTGATTATTAAATTTCTTATTATTATTAAATTTCTTCCTCTTCTTTTATTATTATTATTATTGTTGTTGTTGTTGCTATTATCATGTTTTTATCAAAATTATAAACTTAATTTTAAAAATTAAATATCTAAATTCATGGTTACTAGGTTTGGTTTCGTTGTTTTGTGTTCATCTTCTTTGCTAGTTGTGATCCTATATAGATCTCCTGTTTTATGCTAAAAACCTATGTGGGTTTCTTGTTTTAAGTTCCCAACTTTATCGCTCCCCTTGAACATGCTGTTCAACTATTGCCATTTTTGAGCTTTAGTTTTGGTGGGCATTTTAGATTCTCTGTAAAGTTTGCATCTTTTATCTAGGTACTAGGTCTGTGAGGAAACGGAGGTTGAGGAAAAAGGAACTTGCCTCCTTCCAAAATGAAGAAATTGAAGAATGTTTGATCTTAGACTTGGGTTTTCTTGCAGGTGAAATAATTTCGAAGAAACAGTATTTGTCAAGGTGAGGTTCGAGAATTTCGTTTTCGCCACTTTGTGGGTTAAAATCGAACGAGGGATGAGTTGTGCACAGAATCACTATCTAGTGATTCAAGCAAATGCTCATCGCCGCTGAGTCTCTGAGACGTTTGGCCCTTCCAGGCCTCGGGTAACATGAACATATATATAATAATTTTTTTTAATATATGTTCCTTAAACAGGCCGATGAGTTATGGCGTGCATCGAGTTTCAAGTTGTTGCATTTCTTCTTGGCCATGTACAAAACTCCTTTTTTCAGAAACCAGGTTAGTGTTTCTTCTGCTCAAACTTCTGCCCATCATCCGTTCTTAACCCAGTCCTGCCTGGATCTTCAGTTGGGGGAACTGGTATTTCTGGAGGGAGAAATGAAGTGAGATTTAGCCCTGGTTCTGGTAGATATCCTCCTGTGTATTCTGGATGGCAAGGTCCAAGATCAGAGGCTTTTAGTGACCCTAATGTATATAATTTTCTTGAGGAGCTCAAATCTGGAAAAGGCCGCATATTTGAACTATCTGATATTTCAGGGCATATTGTTGAATTTAGGCAAGTGCACGCTTCCTATGCATTTCTTTGTTTATATTTTGTGTTTGAAAATCCAATATTGAGACTTTTACATTTCAGTGCTGATCAACATGGGAGTTGATTTATCCAACAGAAGTTAGAAATTGTAGTGCTGAAGAGAAGGCATCTGTCTTTAAAGAAGTTCTTCCTTACTCTTCCAAGTTAATGACTGATGTTT
>JANIJH010000223.1:65529868-65540872 GCA_024520975.1 Erythroxylum areolatum | reverse complement strand
ATTTTGTTTCTAGTTATTTTTCAATTTCAATTTCCAATTAATTTCTGTTTAATTCCCAAATTGCAAAACCCCCCTTTCTTATTGCTTAACTACTAACGTCTGAATTCCTCGTGGGAACGATCCCAACTTTCCACTACTACATTAATTTGTGTTGCAAGAAGTTGGTTTCTTTTTATATTTGGTTGCAGGCGACAGCATTCACCAATACACTGTAGCTAACCGGTTCTAAACATCATAAGCAATGGTAGATCCGACTACTTGCAAAATGACGAATTCAAATAAGGAGCTTAGGATCCAGCTCAAAATATGTTGGTATTTCATAAACCAAGTTTGATATTTAGAATTTGGTTGGCCATCAATAAAGGTTGGTGGAGCAGTGACAGTTCCAGGTATGTGGGAAGAGAGGTTATTGGCAGAAAGGAGGGGTAATATTTGATTTCTTCATAATAGATAAATAGAGGAGGTGAGCTTAATGGTGACTTGATGATGAATAAAAGGTAGGATTGTTGGAATAGAGGATGTTGAAGACTTACCCATCGAGGAAGGACTTGGGTTGGAGAGGCCCAAAGAAAAAAATGTTTAAGTCAAGAATGAGAAAAGAAAAGAGGGTGTTAGGCTAGGAATTGCTCTGATACCATGTGAGTTATTTGGTTTGAAATTTCTTATGTGTATTTCATATCAAATGTTACAATATATATAGCTGTATAACTACACTATTTTAGGAGCTAACTTCTATACATTTCAAAATACAAAAATATTTGACTGCTGCTAATTTACAAGAATCGATTGAATGGCTTTGAATTGCTTGGGCTGGAATGGACAGAAATCCTACTAGTTTGAATGAAAGGAAATCCTACTGGTTTGAATGGAATCCCAAGTCACAAGGAGCTATCAGTTTCGATTGTTTCTTTACCCTAATCCACCCCAGGTCCCAACTACTATTTTCCCGAAGACTTTCCATCTTCACATTCCATTGGCAAAAGTGATAGGAGATAAACTCCACTCGAATAAAGCAAACACACTAATAAAAAATTGAGATAAAAAAGGGACATATAAGGTTTAACATGGAAAACTTCTTAACGAGTATGAGGAAAAACTATAGGCAAAAATAGAAAACTTTTCACCATAGAAAACAAAGCTTATAAGAGGAAGATTTCATAATCCATATCAAGAATTAATACACAAGGTTATGGAAAAGAGATTTTGGGATGTTTTTAAAACAAAGATTATAAGAGGAAGATTTCATAATCCCACATTAGCTCAAATGGCATGTCCTATTTTGGTGGCTGAATAATCGAAGCTGTAGTGAGTCATTCCTTGAGTTCATCAAATGCACTTTTGCATGGCTCGTCGAAATCAAACTTCACATCTTTTTAGAGTAATCTACATATGAGTTACACAATTTTGGAGAAGTCTTTGATAAATCACCGATAAAATCCTACGTGACCAAGAAAAGAACGAACTTCCTGCATAGTCACGGGTAAGATAAAGATCAAATAACATCTATCTTTATCCTATCAACTTCAATTCCTTTTGAAGATATAGTATATCCTAAAATTATGCCTTAATTAACCATGAAATGACACTTTTTATAATTTAAAACCAAATTAGTTTCAATGTAACGTTTAAGCACTTTTCGAGATTGACAATGCATGTTTAAAAAGACTTTGCATAGACCGTGAAATCATCCATAAAAATTTCCATGCAATTTTTCACAAGATTAGAGAAAATACTTACCATGTGGGTGCGTTACATAATTCAAATGGCATTCTTCGGTATGCAAAAGTACCAAATGGACATGTGAAGGTTGTTTTTTTCTTGATCCTTAGGTGCTACTAAAATCTGGTGGTATCCTGAATAACCACTAAACAATAATAGTGAGATTTACCTATAACTCTTTCAAGCATTTGATCAATAAATGGAAGTGAAAAATGATCTTTTCTAGTAACCGAACTAAGCTTCCTATAATCTATGCAAACTCTCCAACTATTTTGAACACGAGTTAGTATTAATTCACCATCGTTATTTTTAACCACAGTTACCCCGATTTTCTAAGGAACTACCCCGGACTTACCCAATTGCTATTTGAAATTGGATAAATAATGCCAGCGTCAAGAACCTTCAAATTTTCTTTCTTCACCACTTCCATCATAGGTGGATTTAATCGACGTTGGGGTTGCCTCACCTCCTTCGCTTCATCTTCCATCAAAATTTAGTGCATGCAAAGAGTGGGACTAATACCCTTCAAATGAGCCACTATCCAACTGAAAGCTTCCTTATTCTCCCTTAAAACGTGAGTTAGCTGAGTTTCCTGCAAAACCGTGAGTTGATTAGAAATTATAATAGGCAATGCGTCTTGCTCACCTAAAAAGATGTACTTTAAATGGCTAGGCAAGCTCTTGAATTCCAACTTTGCTGGCTGGATAGTTGACGACAACAATCTGGTATTGTTTCTGGATAGCTCCATCAACGGCAACTGCTTGAGCAATGGTTCGATGTCCTCTATTTGGCACAATAATGTCTCTATTTGATCATTGGACAAAACCAAATCTTGGTTGTCCTTCCACGATGATGTATTTTCCACTTCCAAGATTATTTGAAGCTCATCTTTGTCCTTCAAAATCGAATTTTCCTGCACCCATGTGTCAATAAAATCCACATAAATAATAGGTTGTTCATCATCCAAAATTTTCATGGCATTGTATATATTGAACTTGACTAATTCACCATCAAGTTCTACAATTAAAGATCCATCATGAACATCAATTTTTGTTTTAGTAGTTTTCAAGAATGACCTTCCAAATAAAATCAAGGTTGAAGAAGATGTATCATCAGTGCCCATCTATAAAATATAAAAATCAATTGAAAAAAGCATATTTCCTACTTGAACCAAAATGTCCTCTAACACACCCTTTGGATAAGCATTTAAGCAATCTGCTAATTGAATCACTACATTAGTTTCTTTAAGAGGTCCCACATTTAAAGATTTATAAACATCATATGGCAGGACATTTATGGATGCACCTAAATATAACATAGCTTTTTCAATTCACAAATCACCAATTTCACATGGGATAGTGAACATACCTGGATCTTGACACTTGGGTGGAAGCTTTTCCTTTTGCAACATAGCTGAAACATTCTCCCCCAATTACACTTTCTCATCAAAATTTAATTTCCTCTTTGAAGTGTAAAGTTCCTTAAGAAATTTCGCATATTGTGGCATCTATTTAATCGTGTCAAGTAGAGGAATATTTACCTAAACTTTTCGAAAAGTCTCCCATATATCCTTCTCTTGCTCTTCCTTCTTTGCTTTGGCAAATCTACTCGAAAAAGGGGGACAGAACCACCATATTCTGCAAATGTGTTTGCATTTTTTTGGTTGTGCAGGTGCCTTTTACTTTGCTTCTTCCTCTACCTCTCTTCTGAAAAATTTTTAGAAGTGGTTCTTGCAATTCCTTACCATTCCACAACGTGGTAGCCTTCGCATTTTATTTGGGATTGATCTCCGGTTGTGTCAAAAATTTCCAAAATTTTGTGCCTCTAATTGATTTATGACAATTGTCATTTAGCTCGTTTGATTTTCAATATTTTAGATACTTGCCTCAGTATTCCGTTGAAACGCCAAAGTGTTAGTAGCTAAAGATTGAACTATATCTTCCAAAAATGACTTACCGTTAGAATTGGTTATTACATTTTGATGTTGTCAAGGCATATATAGTTGTCTATACTGCTAGAAATTTGTGGGTGTTTACTGCCCTTGAGAGTTCTTGTAGTGCAAATTCGGATGATCGCACCAACCCAGATTATAGGTGCTAGAAAATGGGTCATATTTCTTTTGATTCGGTTTAACAAAACCTCCTAAGACATTCACCTGTTATGCATTTTCTTCCTGCAAACCCGGACATGTTTCAGTACGGTGTCCTAACATCAAACATATTCCACATACATTTGCTTCTTCTTTCTTCGTAACCGTAATTTGTCACACTAAAGAAGTAAGGTCATTCTTTTCTCCAATGTGGTAACATTCACGATTTTTTTTCCATATCCAGTACGTATTTCGAATTATTAGGTATTGGAAGCCATGTTCGCTATCAAGTCTCTTGCAACTGTCGGTGTTTTACCAACTAAGGTGCCACCACTTGCAGCATCAATCACACTCCTATCCAAAAGCAAAAGACCTTCGTTGAAATATTGAATCAATAGTTTGTCAATTATTTGGTGATGTGGATAGCTAGTGCAAAGTTTTTTGAATTTTTCCCAATACTTATAGAGTGTTTATCCTGTATGTTGTCGAATTCCACATATTTCTTTTTGGATGTTGGCTACTCTAGATGCTGAAAAATTATTTCTCAAAGAAAACTCCCTTCATTTTAGCCCATGTTTGAACGTTTTCTCTAGCTGAATAGTACAACCAATCTTGAGCATCATCTTTGAGGGAAAATGGAAAGCCTCTTAGTTTAATTTGTTCTTCCATCACATTCATCGACTTCTTTCCCATGAAAACCACATCGAATTCCTTCAAGTGTTTGTACGGATTCTCTCCCAGTAAACCCCTAAAATAGGTAATAAATGAATCGGTCCAGATTTTAATTCAAAAGTATTGTTATTACCTAAACTTGGAAAGTTAACGTAGTGGGTCTGTTGAGCGTCTGTGGGCACGACTAGTTCGTAAAGGGTTCGGTTTGCTACCATTCGTTCCATTTTTTGCATTTGCTACTGCTATTTTGTCTGTTTCCATACCCTTTTGTCTATCTTCTTGATCTCTAAATCAAATAATAATTGAGTTGTCTTGTCTACTCGTGTAACATAAATATATCTTTGAAAAACTCCCTGACAACGGCACCAAAATTTGGTATTGTTGTCGCCTGCAACCAAATTCAAAAAGAAACCAACTTCTGTCAATATAAATTAATATAGTAGTGGAAAGTGGTTTTAATTCACGACAATTTAGAAAAGAATGATAAAATTGAAAATCAACTAAAGTAATTGGATCTGAAAATTTAATAGACAAACCTTGGTTTCGGGTCATCGATGTTTTCACACTAAAATAGATCCTTGATATAAAATTTAGTTCATCAATAAGCATTCATTGGGTGATGTTTTCTCTTAAGTGTAAATGAATATAAATATGTATTCTAAGTATTCTTATTAATCAATAACTTAGATACAATCGTAAGTTCAACTAAGTAATAGCTTTAAGAACTCAGAATCAATAAACAAGACAACATATGTACGACATGCATTTAATCAAGATGAGTTTCTCCTTAGAATTTCCAACTCTAACATAAAGATGATAATCCTAATTATCACTTGTGATTAGCAAAACTAAATGTCATATTTTACTAATCTTGTTATTAAATGAATCAATTCCTAGTTGTGCACCTAGAAATCAACCAATCTAATTATAAAAAGTAATTCGGAAGATACTCAATGGTCATCAACAAAACAAACTTTATTGGAACATCTCACATATAATAGATGATAACATGGTTTCCCTCAACCAAGAAAAGTGATTTAGCTACTCATAACGAAAGTGTAAATCAAAGAAATTACCAATTGTAAAGTCTCCATCCCCGATCTTTCTTAAACAATTCAAAAAATCCTATAGAAATACTGCAGAAATTTTAGTCCCAACTATGGCTGTTAAGAACAGAAGAAGAACAACAAAAAAAAATGTAAAAACTATTCCTAAACTCTGCTATCATGAACAATAACCTAAAATCTTCCTTTATACCTTCAAATCTTCTCAATTTTTCCTTGATTTTCAGTAGATAACACCTCCCTCATATTCAAGTAGCAAATCCCCACCAATAAGATAGTAATCTGATCTTTAAGATTGTGAAAATCTCAGGTGAATCAGATCTGAATTTGAAAATAGATTATGCAGATAGTTTCTGTCCTTGCACATGCCCACGCTTAGTCACTGAATCTGTTACCAATCTAGAATTTTCGGATTATCTTTGTTTTCTTTGTATCTTTTTTATTCAATATCATCTCTTAAATGTTGAAAATCATCTGAGAACAATTAAGAAATAATTCTATCAATTTTGAATAATAATTTCAACACATTAAAGAGATTTATATACAAAATAAGCACAAAATGACAACTTAAAACTCTTCCGATCCCATTTCCCTGTTGGACAAGGTACTCTCTATCTTTTGCTCCATCTACTTTCCTATGTGTGAGGTTTGTCTTCGTCACATAGTTGCTCAAAAATAAGAGAAATTCAATGAAGACTACATGGCATTGCAATTGATAAAGATAGGTACCAACTTACTTCAGCCCAAAAAGCTGATAAGCATATTGAGAGACATGTGACAACATCTTTCATCAACATACAAGAAGTAAAGCGTAGAGATGAAGAAAAAGATGAGGTGAAAAGCATGATACTTAAGGCCAAATCCAAGTTCCATATCATCTCTCTCGTAGGGATGGGGGAATTGGAAACACCACATTAGCGTAATTAGTTTATAATTATAGGGAGATCCAAACTCATTTTAGTAAAAAAGATTTGGGTGTACGTTTCAGAGCCTTTCGACAAAATGCATATTGCTAATGCAATTCTCAAATCTATTGATAGTTCCATTATACATGACTCGAGGGAATTAGAAAACGTGTTAGAAAAGATTCGTGCAATTCTCTGTGAAAAGAAAATTTTGCTTATTCTTGACGATGTTTGAAATGAAAATTCCATTAAATGGAAGGAATTGAAACAATCTCTCATTTGTGGTTTATATAGAAGTACAGTTTTGATAACTACATGTAAAGAAAAAGTTGCATCAGTCATGGGGTACAGTGACGGGAGTGTATATAGAATTGGAATTTTGTCTAATGAGCAATGTTGGTCAATAATTAGTTAAATTGCTCATGTTCAAGGTGATCATCAAATGTTGGAAATCATTGGTAGGAGAATTGATGATAAGTGTAAGGATTTGCCTTTTGCTGCTTCCACTGTATGGTAACTTTTACACTTTAAGAAATTTGAACAAGAATGGTTGATGGTCTTCGGGAAAAAAAGGAATGAAAAGGTGAAGATATCTTAAGTCTTTTGAAACTTAGTTATTATAATTTGCCATTACCATTAAAGCAATGTTTTTCATATTGTGCTATCTTTCTCAAAAATTTTGAGATTGAAAATAGAAAATTGATTGAGATATGGATGACTCAAGATTTTTTAAAAGCAAAAGAAGCAGATGAAAATTTAGAGATAATTGGTGAGACTTGTTTCGAAAATTTAGTTACACGTTCTTTATTCCAATTTTCACTCGACAAAGATAATATTTATATGTTGCATGATATGGTGAGTGACTTAGCCCACACATTTGCAAAAGATGAATGCTTAATGATAGAGGTCTTAAACAAGATAGAGTTAAATAGAAGCTCTTTACATGTAAATGCAAATGCTCATCATTTGAGTTTGACAATTGCAAATGATGGTCCATTCCCTATATATATATATCTATGATTTTACCAAATTATGTAGTTTAATGATCCAATCTATTGGGTATGGATCATCGTTGACTTAAGGATATATTTAATTATTTGACATGTCCGAGGACTTTAGACCTTAGCAAATGTGGGATTGAAGAAGCTCTATTTTCAATAAAGAAGCAAGACCAGTGGAAGTGGAACTAGTACTAGTAAGCATGCAATTCATAGAATTTACTTAGAATCTTGCAAAATAATTAACACTGAAAATTTTTTAAAAATAAATAATAGATAATACCTTATAATTTCAAGAATATTTCTTTACTTTTTAGAATATGAACTAATTAAATATTATTAATATGACCAATTTAATTCAAATTTTAAATTAATAATACCGATAATTCATTACAAATATCTGTTAAATTATTTATTTGAGTCAAGTTTAATGAATTTAAATTAAATTATATACTAATAATATTTAATTAATTTATGTATAATATTTAAACTGCATATATTATATTACTAACATTTTCTTAATTCAGATATGATATTCACAGTTTTAATGAAAATTTCAGAAATTTTTATAATAAAGGATATTTTTAAAGTATTATTTAGAAAAATTAAAAATTTTAATTATTTAAATCATGGATCTTTTATGTAGTATATTATTTTAAATTTTCTCAAATACATATTACACCAGAATGTGCGTTATATAAATATTACACATAAATCAATAAAATATTTTTAATAAAATAACGTAATTTAACTTCTAAATTTGATTTAAATCAATATTTTGTTATAATTATTTTAAATTTTTATTTGACTCAAATTTAGTTAATTCAAAGTATTTTTAAGAGTTGAATTGATCTGTCATGTCAATTATATTTAATTGGTTCACATTTATTTCATATTACATATATTTCTTCATTATTTTTAATAAAAATTTATTAAAAAATTAAAATTTTAAAGATTAAAAATTATAATCATTTAATTGAGAAAGAAAACATACTTTTTATCACATAAATTATTTTTAAATTTTACATAAATACATATAACAACTTATAGAATATAACACTACTAAATTATCAAAAATGTTATTAGAAGTTTATCTTATACTATTTATTAATTATATATTTAATTTAACTAATTTAAAAAGATAATAAATATTTAACAATCTCTTCACTAACTAGAGATCACACTAAGTATTTTCAAATTTTTTATCATTCTTAATAAAATTTCTACTAAAATATTATTATTATTGTTATTCTGTAATCATAGATAATAAAAAGTATGGATGTGGTTCACTTTAGATTGATTTAATTTTAATTTTAATTTAATTAGAATTCAAATTAATTCTTTTATGCGATTCATTGTTATTTTTATTATTACATTAAAATGAAAATTGAATGAAAATCATAATTAATTTAGATAATACGAAATAATAAAAAATAGAGAGAAACGGATCGCCAAGGCAATTTAATTAAGGATGACTAGACCAGCACCAACCGACCTCTCGTCTCAAGGAAAACGGCGCCCCTCCACGACACCCTTCCTTTTCTCTACACTGCCGCTGTCTGTGCAAATTCCCGTATCAACCTCCGCCACTCCCCTCTTTCCACGTGGCCCTTCTTACACACCTGTACGGACTCAGTAACTAACTAGCTATATCTTCCGACTCTCTCTCTCTCTCCTTTTCCCTCCAACAGACTCTGACACTTCCTCTCTCTCTCTCTTTCCCTCCAACAGACTCACTGACACTTCCTCTCTCGCTCTCTCTCTCTCTCTCTCTGTTTCTTCATCACATAAAATAACCATAAATCCCTCCTTAATAATATTTTCTCATTTCTGAATCTGTTTGGCTCCTAAGAAAGTTACGAGAGAAAATCTACTTCTACTTCTACGCATATGATTGCATGCATATATGTGATATTCTTACAGGTTTTTTTGAACATTCTTCATGTTTCTGATAATTGCGTTATTGATCTTTACCTCAGATTCGATTAAGAGAAAATATTATGCGAAAATGACGATCTCTGATGTTTGATGTATGATTTTTGTGTACGTGACAGGATGTTCATGGCTTCGATCGAGTCTTCGAGAGCATAGGTTAACAAAACTAGCTGCCTAGCTAGCGTTGAGGGAGCGTTTATAAGATATAAATAGCTATAAGTTGATCGGTATACTATGCATAAACCAACATACTAGTCGTCGTCATCGTCGTCGTCACATGGAAACCGGTCAGCAGTTGGTGCGGCGGGCATCCCGCAGCGCCACCACCACTGTGATCTTCTCGTCGGAGGTTTTTGACAACGAAGTTGTCCCCGACTCCCTCGGCTCCATCGCTCCCATTCTCCGCATCGCTCACGAGATTGAACTGGAACGTCCTCGCGTTGCCTACCTTTGTACGTACAATATCTGATGGCAGTTGAAATTTCAAATGCATGTAGATAATAAAAAGGCTAAGAAGATTATATATATTCACCCTAGATATCCTTGGTTGATGTATTATTACTTACAACTTTGATTATGATGCTTTTCACGTTTAAGAATAGTACCTGAAAATGAATACAATTTTACGATATCTCTATTTTCCAGTGTGTACAAATACAATCTGGAGATTCTGGACTAATTTTGATGGTCTGACTTTTGTTGTCCTCTTTTTTGGGCGATATGTGAAAACAGGTCGATTTTATGCTTTTGAAAAAGCGGATAGGTTGGATCCGAATTCCAGCGGTCGTGGTGTCAGGCAGTTCAAAACATCTTTATGGCAAAGATTGGAAAGGGTATTTAATTTCGTCATAATTTATATTAATTCCATTCACACTCGGGATTCTCATGAAATGATGATTATATGTTAACTTCCGATAACTATCACAGAGAATTAAGCTAGTGAAATAGGTTCTGTTCAGAACGGCGAGGTAGATTAGTACTTACTCATGTCATAATGTTCTGAAGTAGTAAAAATTCTTGAGATTTCTTTAAGAAAATTGGTCTATAAAAGCAAGTAAAAACTAGTCAGATGTCATTTACTAATCATTTTTATTATGATTCTTTTGGCTTTGTGAAAATAAAGTCATCCCATTGTCATCCTTGATTTATCTATCGATAACAATGTTGAGAACGTTTTGCAAGGAAATTGCCACCATTAATGGACAAACAGTGTACATAGAATGGAAAAGGGAGAACATGAAATATAGGTCCAACGTCCTTCCATTGCGGCAATAGTCGTTGAATCACCACAGCATTGTGTTTTGCCACTCTGTGTCAATGATCTAGTGCATGGTCAATTTAATAACGTACACGTCTTGAGTTCTTTTCCTCGGTGGAAATGATTATTTTGTCAATTTGTAAAACTCGAGTATAATTGAGCTGTGCTAAATAGTTATCCCAAGATTGAGCATCAATTTCTTCCAGTCCTTTAATGTTGAACTCGGTTTATATTGACTTCAGGACAATGCTTCCAGTCTTGCCTCTAGGGTTAAAAAGACTGATGCGCGGGAAATTGCCAGCTTTTATGATCAGTACTACAAACGCTATTGTCAAGCTCTTGAGCAGGGTGACCAGGCAGACAG
>JANIJH010000223.1:65476315-65507080 GCA_024520975.1 Erythroxylum areolatum | reverse complement strand
GTCTCAGAGACCCTACTTCACTAAGTGGCAAATTAACTCTGAAGATGTCCCTAAAAATCATCCCCAAAGGATGCAATCTCCTTTTTCTCTCCATCTCCATAAGACTCTTTTTTACCCTAAGACAATTATAAAAGCTGTACTAAAGCAGTAGGAAATGGAATTCAAAGGGACAATTATAAAAGCTGTACTAAAGCAGTAGGAAATGGAATTCAAAGGGTTCCTGGTATCCAAGATCTCAAGTTCAATCACGTTATGTGAAAATTATTACATGTGTTCCATGATTTACTGATAAGAAGTTTGGAGTTAACGTGTTAAAAATTAAAATACTAAAAGCCAAAAGAGAGGACAGAGATTATGTCATGTCCTGTACAGATGAGGAGAAATTGGGGCTCAAGGTGTTGGTTGCTTGTTTCAAATTGCAGGGCCACACACTGTGTAAGATGCCTGAACTTTGAGAGGCAGAGATGAGTCAAGTGCAGGTGAAAGGGACAAGTAGTGAAAGCAACTCCGAGTCTATCTGCCTCCGAGACTTACACTAACTATCATAAATGCTTCAGGAAAACAGTGTTCTGTTTTCTGTGACTAAGTGGTCCACGTACCATTCGTCTTTATTCATGACACCAAAAATCTGTTGTCAGACTTTTTGTTTTTGTATTTTTCTTACCACTTCTAAACCCATTTCCCCTTTTATCCATAATTAAGTTTCTATTTGTCGATCTCTTATTTGTCCAGCTTTTAAAAAGTAAATAAACACTTTTTTTTATCACAAAACTTTTTTAAGAAAAATAACTGTTTAATTATAAGATAGAAAATAATTTTTTTAGTTGATATAATTTTTTTGGCAGTCAAATACAATTTTTTTAAGATTATCAAAAAAGTATTTTTATGTAGATTTTTTAGATCAATGATCCTATTTTTTAGTCCATTTTGTTCTTTTGTTTTACACATAATTTTTACAATATCCATAAACTCATTTTCACGTTTATTTTGAGATCTATATAATATTAGTTGGCTTTTTATATATTTTAATATTTATTTTTTATATTAGTTTTACTTATGTTATAATCTATATAAAAATTTGGTTAGATATATTTCTATTTATGTTTCATATGGTTTAAAATTATATAATAATTAATATATTATGCTTTGCTTATTATTTAATATACCTTAAATAATATTTATATGTATAAATATTTTTATTACAAAATAAGATATAGTTAATCTTATTAAAAGTGTTTTTTATTTTTATATTGCTAAACAATCTACTGTATGCAATTCTTTTTAAAAAGTTGTTTTTAATTAACAGCTAAACAGTCAACTGGCTTCTTCGAAAAAATTTTCTAAAAAAAGCTCTATTGACAAAAGCTCTACTATTAAAAGCTCTATTGATATAAATTCATCCAAACAGGCACTAAAAAATTTTTTGTTTATACAAGCATAATTCATAGTTATCATTCTCTAATTGGATGTTAAGTAAAGTATTATACTTAATATATAAATATATTATCTTATAAATTATCTATTGTCTATGACTCAAGTGTAACTCAAAATTTGCTTAGATCATTATAAAATAATATCGTTTTAGTGAAAATTTTTGACTAGTCAAAACAAATCTTTCCGGCACGACTGTAATATATAATTTAATTAATTTTAAATTAATCTGTTATTTTTATCATAATCCCATGATCTTGACTCGGATCTGCAACACCATGGACTAAAAAGCACCACTTGGACCACCTTTAATGCAAATTATACCTTTGTGCAAGCCAAAGTAATAAAGTGAGAATAGTTTATGGTATATGTGGATCCAAAAAAGGAATCTTTTTAAGAAGTATAAAGCTATCCTTATCCACCAAACATAAACACAGTTTGACAATTGTAAGGGGACCATTGATTCATGCACTCATCAAAGATTGGAATCAAATCCCATCATCAAAATTAGTTATAAAGAAGAAAGGATAAGAGATGTTTTGTCCTACCCACTAATTAAGATGACTCATGTTAGGAAGGAATAGAGGTGACAATTAGACCTGAGCTTGAATTATCCTTAGCTAAATTAAAAAAAAAATGTTATTTTATATTTTATATATTTAAATGTTTTATTTTTAAAATAATTGACAGAATCGACTTATTATTATCCTTAGGAAGGAATTCTGAAATTAATAATTGGAAATTAGCAATACTCTTTTTGTTATTTTTTCAGAATATATTTAATAAAATCCTCGTATACATACAATATACTTTTCAAATTATATGCTTCGAATAAATTACTTCATCATACATTAAATAAAATTATAATATACATAGTTATATTTTCAAATAAATCAATTAACGTTTTAGTGATTTAATCATATATTACGTTTCACATAAATTGCTTCATAAATTAATAATTCAAAAGGTAAATTTTGACCTCTTACGAGTGTGCAATTATTATTATTTAATAATTATTAGAATAACAGGCACAATAATTAATTAAAATAAGGATTAATTATTTTTTATTGTTTGGTTATTAGTGATAATTAAAATAAGGAATGACAAACCTAAAAAAACCCCTAAACAATCCTAAACTTTAAAAAAATTATCAAAATATTAATTCCTATTAATATTATCATTAAAATTACATATTACAATTTTATATTAATTTCTTTAATAACAATTTTATTTAATTTCATTAATATTTTCATTCTTATCATAAAAATTATTCATAATTATTTAAAATTTTATAATTTTATAAATCATTAAATTTTATTAATTATTTATAAAACATGCAATATTCTAATTAATTATATACAAAATAAATTATACCAAATATTAAAAAAAATTCTCATTATCATTTTAATATTTAATACCACAATATTAATATAGTTATTAACTTTGTTTATCAGTAATTTCATTTATATTATTCGAGACCTGAGGGTTTTGGAATGAAATAAGAATTCATGAAACAATTCACAAAAATAAAAATTCCACAGCATTATCTAAGAAAACAAAGATCCCAAACATTGAATCTCATCTCACAATCATAAAAATTTAAGTCCTCAAAACCCAGAGCAATCAAAATTGACTCAAACCTACTGAAGAAGTTTTGTAGAGAAGACCAAATTTCCCAACAGCCTAAGCTGCAACAGAGGGCTTAGAGGCAGCAGAAAGTCTGGACCTCTTCTTTGCCAAACTCTCGCTACGACGCTCACGCTGCTCCTTCAACCTGGTTGCCAGGAGCTTCTGATATTCAGCTGCTTCAGCCTTGGCCTTAGCAATCCTCTTTTTCTTGTCAGCAATTCTAGCACGTTTCCGCTGCAAAGTCAGGGGAGTAACCAACCTCTGAATTTTGGGAGCTTTGCTAACTTTCTTCCCTGCCAACACATCAGAATTGCAAATTTAAGACAGTCATATCTAAACTGAAACGAGCCTAGTCTAGTGGTCCTATTGTTTAGTAAACAATATCTAAATAGGTTTGGGAATGCAAATTTAAGAACTTACCAGATTTGGTAGTAAAGGTCCGGCGATATGTATTGACATACTTCCGGACATCATCCTCCTTTGAGAGGTTGAATAGCTTCCTGATCTTTGATGCCCTCTTTGGACCTCTCATTCTTGGTTTCTCAATGTCTGTAAGTCCAGGCAAGTCATTCTCACCCTTCTTCACAATCACCAAGTTCAACACTGAGAGATCTGGGCTAACGATGCATCCACGAACAGACTTCCTTCTACGTTCTCCATTTCGCCGGCCGTATCCACGGAAGCAAGGAGTACCTGAATAGAGAAATATCCCACTCAATTTAGTATCCCAAGTTCAGAAATCATGTTGATTCCAGAGAGATGCTCTCACCCACGTGTCAAGACAAACAGATCCAAATAGACAAACCTCTATGAAGCAAAAGGCGAACTCGTCCAGGAGTTAAAACACCCTGCTTCATTGGAAAACCTTGCTTGTCACAGCCTCCCATAATCTTGAATACGTAGCCTTTGAACTCCTGTAGTTTAATACATAAAAGAATGGTATATAACCTATAGGCTGCAGCAAAATTCAAAAGTTTGCACAACAAACCAAAAATCTAAAGACACACCTCACCCAAGGCATCGCCGCTGACTTCTTGTGAAATCCTCTTGTCAAAGAATGCTCGGCTGCCACATAAATACTTAACATCATTATTATTTTCTTAAAAAATTAACATCAGTGTCACTGAAACATCAACAAGAGGCTAGAAATAGCTTGGTAATATACAAGCCATCATGCAAACATGGATTAATAGCAAAGCCTAGAATGCACTGCAGCCCACTCAATGTAAAACATCATATCAATTAAAATCTGTGTAGATGGACATAACTATTGACAAATTTTTCCCAACTGGTTACAAAAAAACTAATTGCAGTCAGCATACTCCAACATTAACTCTTACATTCATACATAGGTCTGAGACCATGGAAAAAAATAAGGAAAGAAAAAGTAGAGCCACCAACATTTGACTGCATAACCTTTAACCAAAAGGCAATAATAACGTTATAATTAGGTCAGACGATAAAATTAAGATCCAGTAACAAACTCAATCAAACATCATGATAGAAGGAACAATTTGACATGATGTAAGGGAGTGAAAAAACAGCCAACAAAATGTCCTAAGCTCAAATGAAAAAGTTAAAATTCCAAGTTATAATACATAGCTCATGGAATTAGAGTAAGCCAACTTCTTGAACAAATTTATGTACTTCTACCAAAAAATTGGAAGCTTACCCTTTTTTGAAAGGATTTCTGGTATAACATACTCCCAGACCATTAGTTCTTGATATTGATTCTAAACAATAGTCAGTTATTTTATGGTAAATACCAGTGTAAGAGGTTCAGGCATATATTTTTGGAATAATGTGTTATGATTCTAATCCAAGTCTTGTTGGGCAAAACAGGACTGAACAAAAATTGTGTTTCCAATGCAAAGTTATGCCATTCATGAATTTTTTCTCCTACAATTCAGTGAGAAGATACAAGACAACAGTCGCTGGCTTCATTACTTGCCGGATAACCTAAGTCCTGAAAGAGTTGCTTCTACCAAAAACCAATTACAAAAGACCATCATCGTCTTTAAGGAAGGCAAAATAACTCTTCTTTAGTTGAAAGCTCTAATCTTTAAATTCGACAAAATTATAACAATCATGAGCACTCGTTCGTCGATTGAAAAAAAAAATTACCGGGTCAAGATCGTTGCTGCTTGTTTTCTTTAAAGCCTCACAGACAAAAGAACCTATAACCAAAAATTATCTAAACTTCCACTACGAGCAGAAACAACAAATTTCTAACCTTGCGATAATCCCAAATTTCTCGGACAGAAAGTAAATCAGCAACAAAACAAGAAGACATTGTACTATCAATTGAGACTAACACTTACAGTTTCTGGTCATCATCAATTTCGAGCTTTTTCTGGCAACCAGTGGTTGGATTCGCAATGTTGAACTGCCAAAAAAGAATATTAAAAAAAAAACAAACGATCAAATTTGAGTTCTGCAAGGTGGGAGGACATGAGCACCAACCTTCATATTTGATACAAGAGGGAGACGCTGCTCTGCTACTCCTGCTCTTGGGGCTGCCTTGGAGGCAAATTAGGGTTTTAAGAAGCGCCTTTTATAGTTCTAGAGAGGAATTGGGCGTGATTGATCTGGATCGCTGGGTTTGGAAGTTCAAGATCCACAATAATGCTGATTAGTACTGTAAAAAAGCTAGAAGCTATATTTTAATCATTTACTGAAATATAATAATAAAATTAATTCACCATAAATACAGAATTTTTATAATACATAAAATTCAAGTTGAATGTTAAATATGATAACTATTTAAAATAAAAGCAAAGATAAATAATATTTTAAAAATCAGATCGAAAGTGAAAAGAATAAGATAAGATGTTCAAGGTTTAAAAAGTTCAACAGCTATTATACAGTTATAAAATTGATTAAAAATTAAATAAATTTTAAAAACGAACTTATTAAATAATTTGAAATAATTTGAACTTAAAAGATATTGTTAAGTGATAATTAATTATTTATTTTAGTTTATGAGAACATATTAATTTACAAAAAGTTATCGATTAATTAATAAATCAATTTGTTTTTATCAGCAAGAGTTATTAGAGTAAATTAAACCGAAAAATTAAAAACATAACTGAAAAGAACCGAATCAGTTTGTTTTTTAATTATTAGAGATAATTATTAATGCAAGTTATTAATCTTAGACAAATGTTTTTGCCTAATTATTTAACTTATTGATATCAACAAAGAATAAGACAATAGCAAGAATTAAACTTGGAGTTAACTCTAAAGCAAAGGTCAACATCTATTAATGATAAATACATGAAATCAAAATTTAACAAATAATGACAAATAAATATTTATAATAAGGATTTTATGTATGTATAGTAAAAACACCCCACGGCGCGAGACTCGATTGTCTAAATTGATCAAAACGACAAGGCCTAATTGTTTAAATTAAATAAACGACTTCATTTTATTTAAAGAAAAAGAGTATTGCAAAACGATTTCGTTTTGTTTTAAAATTAAAATTTTGACTTGACCTAATTCTTTTTATTAAAATTAAAAATTAAAAAATTTGACCTGATCTAACTTTTTTATTTAAATTAAAAATAAAAATAATGTAATTTTCTTTATAATTATATTTTCTTCAATCAGGCCACGAATTAGTTATCTTGTCTTCAATCATGCCACATCAAATCCGGGCCGAAATGCCATACAACAGGGTGAATATAATCTTCCATGAGCATGCACTTTCACCTAATACCTTAGATTCCTATAGACTTTGAAAGGTTTACAGATTCAGCAAGAACTATTACTCGTTCCTAGATTTATCTAAATCTCATACCCTGGAAACCTGGAGGTTGTTGGAACAACAACATCAAACCAGAGGCAAGCTGTCCCAGCAAGACCTTGAAACAAAGAGTAGCCATTTTCATGGCTAACACTCACAAGTTCAGTTGCATTATGGTACAAAAAACTTGCAAATGCCATTGCTCTTTCTTCATATATGGACTCTCCTGTGAGCCGATATAGGGATAGGAAAGAGTAGGCATTTCCAGCTGCACCATCAGCTAGTCCCACCTTCTTCACCAATCCACTCTTCCACACAACTTCCCCTGCTTCTATGGCGGCATCTCGGAATTCCCTGTCATTTGGGAACACCTGAAAATGTTTGAGAAAGCAAAAGCTGTTAGAATGAATTATCCCCACCCTGCTTCAGTCATAGCAAATCCTAATAAGTATTTCTCAACGATCAGAGTGCAAATGGAATTCTCCTAAAATGTTGTTAGTATATGTATATAGAATTAGGTTCTGTTAGAGGTACATAAAGTCTGCGAATTCTTTCTGGAAAACTAGTTTTCTTAAGATAAAATGAATTGTCAGAAAGTACTAAGCTGCGTCTGAAATCGCACTGGCAAAATGGAACAAACCGACCTGACCTGAAGTCAACAGGTAATTTCGATTTGAAACGGATATGGGTCGGATTCAACTTAAAACAGAAGAGGAAAAGAATGTCAACCAAATAATAAGTCGATACCTGTGATGCCGTACACAAGGTGATGGCTATACCAGCTGCCCCATGAGACCACTGGACCAACTTATCTCTAGGGTTCCCTTCACTTGAAGGATAGTTTCCACTATGAGGGAACCTGTTACTCATCATGTATCTTAAAGTTGCCTTCACATCATCGCCATCTTCTCTGGAAAGTGGAAAGTGAAGTAACACATGTAAGATTCCAGCTAGGCCATTAGCTGCACCCCAGTACCTTGTGCCATGCCATCTGTACATCAATGGGCATGATGTGTTATCAGAAGCCCCTGCTCTTCCTCCAGCCAAAACAGCATTAACCACAGGCAGAAGATAATCATCTGGTATTGTTCCTTGTCCAAGATGTTTGTTTATGAATAAGGCAGCCCACAAAAACCCAGCTCTCCCATACATCAGCTCATAAGACATACCAAAACCACCTTCCTCCGGTCCTACTGGGAGGGCTTTCTCCTGAGCCAGCTATGATCAATCAACAGAACGCATATTAATGGATATTCTTAAACGGCCCTGACATGATTTTGGTTCTCCATCAATCAAATAGTAAATATAGTCGAAAAATATAAGGCAGAGGTTCACTAACACATTGATCAGTGGAATTATGTAGCTAAGCTTAAAGTTCTCCGATCTTTTTGGTCTTAGGGGACATGGACAAAAGGGCATTCTTCTTGGTACATAAAGATTCATTCTTTAATGTGCATCATCAACAAGACAAGTTCTTTTATCAGAAGTGAGCCCCTATCAGAAGAATTCTCTAGTATTAGAATATGACTCAATTACATAATTATTAATAGCTATTATTATTATTTATTTTCTTAAGTTATTAACACAAACAGCTGTTATTGATGGGACAACATATGCGAACAAAAGATCACATCATACAGAAAACGTTTTGACAAAACTCGCATCATACAGAAAACGGTTTTGTCTCCCAGATTCTAGGAAACGCATCGCTGGTAAGCAAAAGTCACATCTGTATCCAACTTGCTTAGATATTGGCGGCAATTGACCGCACAAATGGTCGTCGAGTAGGCTTCACTAATTCAGAATATGTGGCATCAAACCACTCCCATAAAGCAAGATAGAGACGCTTTGTCTAACATAGTAATTATATGATAGCTTTTTGGGAGAGGATGATAAAAATATCATCTTTTATCAATGTCTTAATAAAACTTTTTTAACTAATTAAACAACTATAACTACTGTTATTTGATATTAATATTAAGGTTTTGTATAATAACTAGTAATAAAGATATGAGACTGAAAGACACTATTTATTCCTTAATTTCTACTTGTTTGACTATTAAAAATGGATAAAACAGAAAAATATTATTACAAGATCTTTATAATATTATTATCAAAATCACATACATAATTTTTATATTTAATTTCTTTAATAATTATTTTGTTTTTTAATTAATACTATGTTAAGCAAAGTAAGATTTTTGTGATTTTTTTATTATTATAAAATTAATAATTTTAAATAAATAAAACTATTTTAAATTATTTTTATAGAATATAAAATATTTTAATTATTTATTTATAAAATAAAATATAAAATAACTAAATATAAGTAAAAATATTCTCATTAATACTAAATACTAGTACAATTATTAACTTGTTTAATCTCATTCTTAATAATTACATACTAAACACATATAATTAGAAATTATATTATTATTTGATTCTCACTTTTTATTTTTATACCCATGTTTTTATTTGGATTACTTCATTATTAGTTTGAGAAGTAAGAGGCTTAAATTCAATGGAGGGCATGCTTGAGTTCAAAGATTACAACTAAAATCTTCCCAACTATGCTCTCCTACAGGTTAACTTTATCAACACTAAGAATGAACAATCAACTTATCCTTTAAAAGCTGATTCGAGTAGGTCATTTACAAGATATCAGATTGTCAATCCTCCATTTCCTATTTGGTCATTTGGGGAAAACGGGATTTTTTGTGCCTCAAATCAGATGAAAGAAATATCAAATGAAGAAGTAATAAGGAAGGACAATGAATGAAATACCTCAAGGAATAGGTTCACATATAAATCACGCCTTTGATGGTCCCCTCTGCAATTAGCTGCTACAGCTCCAAGGGCACATGTTCCTCCTCTACCACACAAGAAGGTCACATGTCTGAAAATTCAAAATGTTCATTAACTCAAGTATACTAACTAACAGAATTAAAGAAGAAAACAGAACAAGCACTTTGACTTGTGACATCTAAACTCTATCCAAGTGGCCTTTACAGCTGCATATTGTGTGAAGGATGACCTCTTTGTATGAACGATTGTACTACAAGTAGATAGGTCACCGTTATTGGACGTACTCTAATGGTTACCTTTTGTGTCTTGCATAAAGTTTCATTGAAAGTTGGTTATAGTGTGGATGACATGAAGATAAATAGGTCTCTTGCATTAAGTTTCATTGAAAGTTGGTTACACTGTGGATGACATGAAGATGAAATGTCTTCTCCAGAATATATGATTCAATCAAGAATCAGGTTTATGACTCCAAACTTCCATGATTCAGTTATGAGACAATGAATTTCCAATAAAAGGGTTGATTCTACCAGAAGATTTCAACATTTCAATTTGGCAAAAAGAGAAGGAACCATCATACATACACATGATGGCACGAGAGAAAAGAAGACATTTCACCTAAAAAGTGAGAGCCAGGACACACAAGTTTTGTCAATCACAGAGAAAGTGACCCAATGCCAAGTTAACAAAACGTCACACTCACACACAGTTAAAGTAAAACCAAGCAGTAGTCACTAAACAGCACCAAGAAAAGCTACACAGAGAGAAGACAACAAGTTACCTGGAGGAGGTAGGTGCAACGTTGGCACAAGTGTCAACAATCTTCAGACACAGATCCAAGTCCATGCGGTCACCGGTAACCTCGTACGACCTCAAACACGTGAAAGCCGTACCCAACAGACCCGTATACAATGTCGGGTCAATAACCGAATCCGCACTGCCACTGGCTTTCCATGTCACCTCCACAACCTGCAGGAAAGACACAAACCGTGCACCCTCATCAGCTAACATGCTCAAAGGATATTAACGCAATCTTATCCTGCGCACCCCTGACACAAAATTGTCCGACCGTACCTGGTTCTTGAGAGAGATGGCTGCTTTAAGAAAAATTTGGTTTGGGAGTTCTAAGTTGGTAAGCGTGGTATTTGGACCCATTTTGTGAATCAAATCAAGCCTTTCGTTGTTGCTCTCTTCACGGGCCGTCTCCTGAGAAGCTAACTCTACCACAGACGACATGGGTCTCTCTCCAAAAGCTCTCTCTGGCTGTCTCTTTATAGCCTTGCAAAGTAAGCAAGGAACGAATAAGCAGACGACTAGACGAGAAAGAAGAAACGTTTTTTTATGGACTTACGAGGTGCGTGGATTGGTGCTGGGCTACGATTAACGAGATCGAAACTGTGTTGGAGGTGCGGATGTTGACAACCACCCTGTTGTACGCCTGTACGGTTGCCTTGTTGTCTCTCGTCTCCGTCTTCGTACTAAAATATTAGCCGTGATAAGCATGAGAATCACGGGCCTTTTTAAGATATAAGTAACATTAAAATTTTAATTGTTTTTTAAATATATTTTTATACTATAGAACTAGAATATCAAATTTGACCTAACCTGACTCAATTTTGGCCCAAGTAAGAGTAGGCTCAACTCGACTCATGATCCAACCTTTATTTAAAAAATAATGTCATATTTGATATTTTTTAAAATATATATATATGGAGAGTTAGGCCAGTCGATATATCCCGGCCTATTAGGCCATTGGCTATTCTAGCTCGCGATCAGACCGGGCCATGTTTATATAGAACTCCTATTTTAAATGTTGACCTTTTAAGTTTATTGATTATTGTTAATTTTTTAATTTTAAGTATAAATTAGGACTAAAATATAAATTCTAAATATTATTTAGGGTGTGCTTGTTTGGGAGGTACGGGAAAAAAGGTATAAATATGGAATGAAAACTAATATTTGGTATGAACCTATTATTGATATTTGGGCAATTCTCTATTCCTCTCATAATCTAGAGGAATAAGAGTGGTTGTTATGTTTTTAATTTTTTTATATATAGAGGATAGATAAAAGGTAGAAATTAGAAAAGTACCAAAGTATAATTATGAACTAAATAACTTCATAAGTAAAGCTTCAATTTCAATAATCAAATTTATGGTAAAATCAGTTAAATAATTAATCACACTATATTTAATTAAAATATGATTCATTCATTAATTAAAATGTTGTAATTAATTAATTAATTAATCAAACTATTATTATAAATTAAAATATAATTATTCATTAATTAAAATATTGTCATTAATTAATTAATTAATTACAATATAATAATTAAAATATTGTTATTAATTAATTAATTGCAATATAATTAATTAAAATATAATTCATTCATCAATTAAAATATTGTCAATAATTAAAATATAATTCATTCATTAATTAAAATATAATTCATTTTGTAATCAATTGAGTATAATATTTTTTACAAACCAACCGCGGTAATTATTCGTTCATTTTAACCAACCATCATAATTATAATGATAATATCCATTTCCCATTATTCATTGTATTCATTCTCATTCTTATTACCATTCTCTCATGCTAACCAACCGTTCTCTTATTTAAAAAGAGACAAAGAGCTTATATAGACACCCAAATTTTGACTTTAATTTGACTTAAAAATAAATTAATAAAGTTCAATGGATTGGAGATTAGATTTGAATATTCGAATTTAATCAAATTTAAATTGGGGTTAGAAGTTAATGAACTTTTTCAAATTCTATTAATTATGGGATATAGTATCAAATTGACTTAAAATTAACACTAGTTGGAATTCCAATTCGAGTATTCATATCCAAATAATCGGAAGAAAGCTCAAACTGAAGTGGATTCGGGGTTAGGTTTGGGCCGAAACGTCATCCTAACGATGTTGATACAGTCGGAATAAGGCAAAGGAATCAATCCCTATGGCCAATTGATATATGCTTTGCCCATTGTTTGATCATTTCAAAGTTCTGCAACTTTTCATCGTCTCACCCAATCAAAGGAAGTACATAACAACACATAAACACCAAGACACATGCTTACAACACTAAACCTTCAGTTTCAGTATTTTACCTTCTTTACACAAAATCAGAAGAAGAACAAAGTGAAATGAATGATCTACTTGTGAAAAGATTAACAATTTATTCAACAGTTGCTTGTTCTTTCTTGTGCAGCTCTCCACTGTGTGATGGATCCTTCTTGTTGTGCCCTTCACCACCCGCCGATGCCTCTTTTGTGGCTTCTTTCGGAGTCTCCCTCTTATGGCTTTCACCACCAACCGACGGTTCCTTCTTGTGGGTGTGAGTGCTTCTTCTTCTGATGATTATGTCCCCGAATCTGCGAAGCAACGCTTTCTTCTTCCTGGAATTCCTCTCGCCCTCCAAGTCATCCATATGAATATGATCATCATCCTCTGGATTCACTACCTCCACATCTTCTATGATCGTAGATGATGACCTTCTCCGATGGTGAGTTGCAGGAACTGGTGATTCTACTTGATCAAGTATCGATCCTTTTAGCGGGTTGGAGTTTGCAGAATCATCGTCTTCTTCGCTGTCTTCATGTTTATCATGAAGTTTGTGATCTTCGTGCTTGGGAATTATCAGCTCCTTGAGATGGAGATTGCTAGTGTTGCTCAGTTTTTTGCCATCTTTCTGATCTTTTGCTTCTTCTGATTTAAACTCCTTCCCTGTTACTTCAACGAGCAAACGGTTCAGGTCTTTGATGGTTTCGAGTGCATTGGCCTCGTTTATCCTCAGGTTTTCGTTCTCTCGAGTGATGAAGATCAAAGCGTCGTCTTTCTCTGCTAGACTGTCCTTGAGTTGGGAATTCTCAGCTCGAGCAATTCCTGCAGCTTCCTTGGCAACACTAGCTTCGTTCAGGGCCTGTTTCAGGATGTCTCGCAGCTTGTTGTTCTCTTGTTTTGCTGTCTTGTTCAGGTTCTCAGCTTCTGTAAGCGAGTTCAGGAGTTTCCTGTTCTCTTCCAGGGCAGCAACCTTCTCATCTTCTGCACTTTTTATGCAATCCACAAAGCCTGTTTCTTTAGCATTCCAGGCCAAAAGTGACTCCTCAGCCTCAATTCTCAACCTCTCAGCTGTGTTTCTGTATATATCAGCTTCTTTTCTTGCTTCACTCAATAGAGAATCGTGCTTGTCCTCCATTTCCTTTATCTTATCCTTCAATTCCTCTTCCTCCTTGCTGTATCTTTCAACTTCTTTTTCTGTGACCATTAGCTTTTCCTTCTTTTGGGTCAATTCTGTTGCAACTTCCTTCAGAGCTATTGCCAAATCATCCATTGCCTTCTTACTATTCTCTTCTGCTTTTGTAGCTTGCTTCGCTTCATTTCTAAGAGATTCCATCTCCTCATGCAGGCTCTTGAACCTCAACTCAGATTGCTTCTCAGCCTCCTGGAAACGTGCCAGGATCACACCCGCCTTGTCAAGTTCAGACTTAACCCGCTCCAATTCTTCTTTCAACGAAACCTGATGTTCCTCACCTGTTCCAGGTGATGAACCCTCCAATTTGTTAATCTTTTCTTGCAGGGAAGATACTTGCGTCTTTGATTCTTCAAGGGATATCTTAGCTTCCTCAAGCTGATGTGTTTGAGAAGCGAATGAATCCAACATTTTCGTTTCAATCTCCTTCTTTGATGATACTTCCATCTCCAGTTCTTGTAACCTTCTCTGGCTTTCTGATAGTAACTCCATCATCTTAGCCTCTGAAGATCGAACTTTACTCAGCTCTTCATTCAACGTGAGCAAAGAATCGTTACTCTGCACCAGTTTGGACTCTAGCTCTTTCGCCTTGCTCAGTTCAACCTTCAAAGATGCCATAATACTGTCTTTGATCCTCAACTCTTCCTGGGATTTTGACAAGGACTCCATTACCGAATTGAGCTCTGTAAAAACATCAGCAACCTTACCGCCGTTCATGGCTTCTGTCAGCCTCGCGTTGGCCTCATTCGCTATTTCCTTCATCTCCTTCAGCTCATCTAGCGCTCTGTCTCTCTCTCTTTCCGCTGTCTTCAACCTCTCCATCGCATCCATCAACTCTTCTTCTGGTTTCCCTGCTGCTTGTTGCTGCATCTGTTTTAAGAGATATCCCTGAAACCAAGTTGAAGAACTTATCGTTAAATCTAACGAAACCAGAATCAAACCCTTCTTCCCAAATAGAATCATAAATTGTCTAACATTGATTATTTTGCAGGAAACCCAGAATCCAGAAACTGTCGAAGAAAGATTACAAAAAGATTAAAACACGGCCAAAGGGCTCATACAGAAGAGGATCATTACCTCGGATAACAGATGATTATGAACAGACTTTGGTTGTCGGATACCTCCACTGCTATTATGATCCAGAGGATGGACTCAGGAAAAGATAAGAATTTTGCAGACCCAGATCAGAAATTGAACATGTAACGTCAAAGATCAATGATAAATGTCTAGATCAAACGAGAAAATGACAGTTTGGAATGAACCAAAGTTTCTTAAACGGGAAGAATCAGTGTTTCATGGGCAAGACACAGAGAGAACAGAGGAAAACAGAAACAGCCTAGATTTGGATAACACTTTTTGAGTTTATTCCTCGTACATGCACCTCCCTCTATCTTTGGAAAAAAACAATATTCAAAAATAGGGACAAGCCATTGATTGAGAAATTCATAGACATAAGAGAGGAGCAAGTAACGTTTGAGTTCCAACGAGAGAGAAGGGGGTTTGGTTTTTGGTGCATCCGAGAATGTCCGAAGTTGGCGGGTTTCCCACTAAGACAATAGACAACAACAACATATGTTCAGATGTTCAGTCAAAATTATGATTATGTTTTTTTTTTTTTGGTTATAGTATTTTGTCTCATCTCTTAGTTGTTTATTTAATTTATTTCTTCAATTAATTAATTTTGCTTTAGATTGTTGATTTGGTATTTGGAGACTCTTCCAACAATGAATCTTTCTCATTTCTTGGTGTTCAAGTTAAAACAGGAATTAGTTTTGATGCAAAGTTGACTGTCGGAAAAAATTTGACTACTGTTTGTTCAAATAATTATCCATAAAGAAAAGATATGAATTTTCAAAAGTTTTTTAAAAAAGATTATTCAACTTAAAATAAGTGATTATTTTAATTTATTAATTCATTCAAAGTAAACTTATGATATTGTTTTGATTTGATTTTATAAGACATTTTTTTATTTATAATAAAATATAAAACAAACTTGACGTTTCGAAATGTTCAAGTTATACATCAATATTTTCTGAAAACATTTGAAAAAAGCATTTAACTCTTAAATGCCAGGTCAATTATTTTTAAAATAAAAAGTAAGCCTCTATAATTTTAGACCCCCTTTCCAATTAATTTTAAAAAAAATTATGTGAAAAAACTGATTTTTTGTGCTTTCTAATTAATTTAAAAAAAATTGTAAAAAAATATTTTTTGAAAAATATAAAAATAATGTCAATATTAATATATCATTTAACTCCTTTTCTAATTAATTTTAAAAAAATTGTGAAGCAACTCATTTTTTGTCCTTTCTAATTAATTTTTAAAAATTATCTAAGAAAGCTCATTTTTTGTTAAATATATAAAAATAATGTCAATATTTATATATCATTTAACTGACACTGAGTCTAACAATAAGGCTCAAAATTAAGTAAAATAATATTGTTTTACTTACAAAATTAGATCAAATAAGCTTAAACATGAACCACTTAAAAAAATAAATTATTATATATTTTTAATTATAAAAAATTATTTTCATTGCCATCCCTATCCATTAAGGACCAATTATAACACTTAAAAAATACACCTTTTCCATCTAAGTTTTAGGTTATTAGAGTCTAATCAAAATAGGTGATGCTCCTGGGACATTCGGCCATTCCAAAATCTTGCTAAAAGCTTAATCCAGGCCTGACAATTTCCATCCGGAACTGTGTTACTATTCAATACGCCACTTTGATCAAAGTTGTCAGAACTGTCGGAATAAAGAAAATTCTACCGTTTGGTACATACGACTAGTCTTGCCGACCACGCGTGAAGAGGAACGACCAATCCAGCCATCAAGACAGTTGCCAAACTTTAGTCAGATCAAATAAACAGTAGCAAGTACAATATACACGAGAAAGTTCAAGACACTAAACTAGATTAGATCCGAATGATAGCTGTGTTCAGTACCAGGTGGTACCAGATGTCACAAGAACAGTTTTGAGACGAATATACTCAGTTCAAATCCCATTGAAGCCAAACAAACACCACCTCACGACCCATCTTCCCAACACAATCTAATTAGCCAAGAACCTATTTATCCACCTAATCAAGCTTATCATGACGTAAGAACATGTCTAAAAACCACTTTTATCATCCACAGCTTAAGCACGCTCGCCCCTGATCCGCCTAGCCAATTGGATATCCTTTGGCATAATTGTGACACGCTTGGCGTGAATAGCACAGAGATTGGTGTCCTCAAATAGACCTACAAGGTATGCCTCCGCAGCCTCCTGAAGTGCAAGCACAGCATGAGACTGGAAACGTAGATCGGTCTGCCAACAGAAAGATTCCCCAATAAGACATCCTGAAGATAACACAACTTACACCAAGTATATAATGAACACAAACAACAATCATACCTTGAAATCTTGAGCAATTTCACGGACAAGCCTCTGGAAAGGGAGCTTCCTAATCAAAAGCTCGGTACTCTTCTGATACTTACGAATTTCACTGCGCAACATCAAGAAGCAAGGTCAGGAGGAAAAAAAATATGTTTCTTCGCTTGACAAGGGCAAATACAGACGGGAATGAAGATTTAACTCACCGAAGAGCGACAGTTCCAGGGCGGTAACGATGAGGCTTCTTGACTCCACCAGTGGTTGGAGCAGACTTACGAGCTGCCTGGTAACATTAAAAAAATTTCATAAACAAAAAGATTAAAAAAAGCCATAATGTAAACACTGAAGAGAGAATGATCAAATCGTTAGTAAACCTTGGTGGCGAGCTGCTTCCTTGGAGCCTTTCCTCCAGTAGATTTACGGGCAGTTTGCTTGGTACGGGCCATCTGCACCCAAAAACAAAAACAAAATAACTAAACTTTGAATCCTCACATGCACATCATAAACTAGCTACGAAGAGCCGCAACAACCCAACGATAACCGACATCTCAGAACAAATAATCAACACTCAAACCCGTACAATCATGCCAAATCAGACCATAAACCCTAATTTCAAGACGATCCAGAAATTTCAAAACCCTAAGTGCCAAATTAAGCAAAGGTATCACGAATTTCAAAATCCCCAAAACCTCGAAAGAGAGATAATTTCAAAACACAAATTAAGCTTCTACAACGAGAACCAGAACAATGAATGACGCAATCTTGTGAACCAACAAGCCCCAAATCCCTTACACACAAGTAACAATCTTCAAGAGAGAAACAAATTAATCAAACAGAGACCTAGTCGCAATCATTCTTGGCTATTCCAAAAAATCTGAAGAAAATCTTGAAAAAAATAATTAAAAAGAACTATAGAATAAAGAGAATCAAAGAACATACCTCCAAATCGCTACAAGAATCTCTCTCTCTCTCTGTCCGTCTCTCTCTCTCTCTCTCTCTAGACAAAAGCTATAAAGTTTAGAAAGGAAAGGGGTCAATAGGCATATAAAGAAACCTAGTTTCACCATCCAACGGATAGGATTGACTGTCCTTGTGCTTTCTCATGTTGGTGATCGGACGGTTATAACAGTGTTAAGTTGTGCTTTTTTTGGGACTGAATGAATGGCCGCGATGATACATTATAGGAAGGTTGCGGATCGTGAGGGCTTAATACGTGAATCCGATTGGTCGATGAATGTTAAGATTTCAATCTTAAAACTAGAATTAGCGACATTAGAAGATAAAGGAGAAGTGAATTGGTAAAGGACTTTTTTTATTTAAATAAAATTGCGGGTTTAAATCATCTCATGCATGTAATTTTTAAAATTTAAAGTTAGAGTTTTACATCGTAAAAAAAACCTATCTTATTTAAGTAATAATTAATTTAAATATAAATGACTTAAAAGCATCCCCGTAATCAATACTTACATCTTATAAGCAGGAAAAAAAAACAAACGTTATTTTTGACCGATCTAATAAAGTCAATACAGACAACTCGCGAATAGTAAAGTTACTTCTAATTTTAATAATCCTATTATGTTTGTCTCTTTTTTTTTTTCAGAGACGGCTAGTGAGCCCGGCCAGTCAAAGTCAATGAGTTGGGTCGGGTAGAACTAGTCTCGGGTCAACTTTTGATTTGAGCTGCGTCACTTAAAAAGATATCGTTTTATTAAAAATAATATTATTTTTATTTCTAAATTTAAAATTCTTTTTGACTATTTTAAATTAGTCTGAGTCAAACTTAAATTAGGTTGTCTTTAATGAGGCTCAGATCCGAGTTTCAACCCGTTGCTTAACTCTTGATCGGACCTCGAATCGGACTCAAACTTGAGCGAATCTAACCCAACTTATTGTCTTTCTTGTTTATTTTATTGTAATATTTTGTATAGAGTGATAAGTGTAATGTTCACGTGTTTTTAGTTGTGAGGTGTTGTTTGTGTAACCTTAATACACATGTTTTCAAACTAAAATCTTTTTGGATTCTTAGTTGAGGTTGTGTTGAATTGATGAAATGAAAGGACTTAAAGAGTCATTTATTAGTAATTAAGCTTAATAGGAAATTTATTGAATACTCTAAAATAATCATTAATTTATATAAATAATAATTTAAAAGTAAATATTTTATTAATTTAAATTGGCTACTTTTAAACAAATTCCCAAAGATTTCAATTAACATTTTTGTATTTTCACGACTTTTGTTAATATTCAAAACTATTAGCGATGTAAAATATTTAAAAACTTAGGAAGATTGCTCTAAACAAATATAGAAAATTTCAATTATATAATAATTTTATTAATTTCACACTAATAAACATCGGTTGCTTCCTTCATATCCTTAAATTATTTATTAAATCACTTTAGTGTCTTTTGTATAAAAGCAAATAACTTTAATTTTTAAAAAAATAAATAATTAACAAATATTCCATAAAAATAAGGACAACACTTAATTTCTTACATCACATCAAATAATTTTAATTTTTTAAAAAAATAATGAACAAATATTTCATTAAAAAAAGAATAATACTTGATTTAAGATAAATTTAACATAAAAGGACAATAAATCAAATTAAACCCACTTAACCTCTTAATTTTATAGTCCATGCTTAATTCTTCAATCTCTAGTTAAGATTAGAATAACAATATTTTGATAAATTATATCAAAACAATATCATTTTATCAAAATGAGAATGATTCAATCAAATTTACAAATAGATCAATTCAAATCTAACCTGTCATTAAACAATTAGTTTGGTACCCCTACTCTCAAACAAAGTTTGAAATAGGTTAACATAAACTGATTTCATTTATAGCAATTATTCACATAATATTAATGATTAAAAAATTTAATCGATTTAACTGTAAAAATTTTGAACCTATTAACATTTTAGTTTATTAATTGATTGATTATTTTAGTAAAAATAATTAACTTTATTATTTTTTATTATTTTCAATTAAACTTTAAATTCAAGCTTCAAATTTTTTTAATAGATAAAAGCAATATCTTTGAATTATATTTTAAATGTTTTCATTTTATTTATGATATCAATTAAACCTTTTAAATCTTAAAAATATCTTATCAATTTAACAATTAGTTCAGTTTTTAAAACATTGCAAAATATAGCATAAATTTGGAAGATTATGTACATAAAGTTTATAAATATTAAAAGGGCACTTGAATCAAATTAGATAATAATAACAAAAATGAAAATAAATATAATAAAAAATAAGAATAGATACAATCATTGTAATTATAATGATTGATTAGAACAAAAGAATAATTATTATTATCATTAATCATAATTAGTTCAATAAAAATATTGAGAAATAAACATTTTTAACATATTTTAATTATTTATATTTAACTGTTAAAAAACAGAAAAATATATAATTAATTATGTTATAATATTATTTTAATTAATTATATTATAATCAACTAATTATATTAATTATAAAAAATTAAAAAAATGAAGAGAGCGTCATTAAAGAATAATTAGCATTCGTCTCTACTGAATGCCAAGAGTATCAAGCAATACCTAATGGTATAAGTTGGGTATCATAATATTGCCCCCGTAACAATAATATATAACCAACTCCTCCTTTTTTATTTCGTACCCATTGAAACCTTTCCAATCTCATCATTCATGCGCCCTAAATACCATTAGGCCTTATGGTGAAAAGAGATGGTCCCAAGGCCGAATCACGAATAAAGATGGCCTAGTAGGCAAAAGCATATTCCCCACCACCTGGAGTGAAGGTCAACGGGGCTTTCAAGGCATTCGAGAGGGCTCAAATAGTAAGAAAAATGAAAAAAAAGTGAACGATAGAATCTACCTTGGAGGTATATCTCCGTACTAATTTACACCCTCTTTCAGCTACTTCATCACAATATGTAACGTGGCCGACAAAAATCCCGTTTGACTACCTAATTTTCTATGGCTAAAATATGACATTAAAAAAATGAAAAAGAAATCAGCACTGCTTAACAGGAACCAAACATCTTAAACACAATATATACCAATAAAGCACCACCAAGAACTATGCAACTGTACTCGTGTGTATCTGCAAGTCATCAAGCATCCAACAAACCGAAACGGCAAGTCGCTGAATGATTTCGATGGTCACAACTAGCGAGTCAATGGGACTGCACGGTCGATGCATTATTGTTCTATTTATCAGGTTAAATGCCATCTAAAACTATAATCTCCTCTGGATGCCCCTATAATCAAACTGTTTTGATTATAGAAATGAGTTAATCAACTGACTTTAGCGCCTAATCAGCAAATTTACCTTTCCGTTCACTGACCACCTGTGGCTTGAATTTACTCGTCAGACTGAAAATCGTCTGCAACTTTAAGGTGATTTGCAAGCTTGAATACAGCAGATTGCACGATTTCAGAACCTGGAGAGACAGAACTTGGAAAATGGGGTAGGCAAGCGGGTAGACATTCTTCATCGTCCTTTGAAAGGTAGAATAGAGAGAGCACACATCGGCAGAATATGAACCTACGCACGAAATTCCATGTAACAAGTGATGGTAAATTAGAAATGAGATTCGAGTATATAAGAATGTTTGCCGCTCAGACGGGGGGAATCAGGCCCAGAAATGAAGAAGAAATAAGATATTAGAGGTTTGAGTTTTCATCATCATAAATGGTGTCTGTTGAGGCAATGTAAAGATTGAGATGATTAGACACACAATAACTATTTTACCTACTACGATGTTAGACATTGTTAAATGAGCAACTGCATTAATTATTTAGAAAGGGTATACCTTAGAATAAGCCGTCTAAGAAGTGGATCAGACAGTACTTGCCCCCAAACCAGATCCAGGTTTTTTGATGTAGAGAGTATTACCTCCCATTCAGAAAAGGCCGTTGCAAGAATCTCCTCAGCCATTTTATACAGATCCTAAAACCAGAATTCTTACAGCAATTAGAAAACAAACAGATAAAGACATTAGTTATAAAACCGAAAATGTCATCAAATAAACTTACCGTATCATCATGAGGAAACGTGAGGCCAACCATTTGACAGAATGCTTGCAGAGGAGCAGTCAAGAAAAAAGTAAACTGACTTCCATGATGTGTTGTACCAACATTAGATGGTTCTTTGAACACTGATCTAACAGGTGAGAGCAGTAAAGCAGCCGTCTCTCCTCTTTCCGCACCATGTAAAACCTGAAATCACCCAGAATTCACCTGTGAGCAAGAATCGCGCAATATTAACCTCCTTTTATACACTAAGATGCACTAGTGATATAAAACCGTTGATCAAAGAACCAAATTGTTTAGGCATGAAAATCCATGGTTATATGTGCACAACATATTCGTCTCATAACTAATCACTAAATACATTAGAGAGTAATGAACTTAATCAAACTCTAAAAGAGAGGAGATTGCTTCCAGTTGGAATAAACTCGTATTGCTGCCATGAAACTCCAAAATACATCAACTGTTGTCTAACAAGTTATCCACAATCATGAGGTATGACAAACCTGCCTTGAATGCGTGGCTGCTGTCACTATCAATAATCAAGAAAAGTGGCCTTCGAGTGAATGGAATAATATCCCCAGGGTAGAGTACATTTGGACCTGAACATGGGAAAGGAGATGATGTAATAAATTGAATGAGCACGGTAAGGAGGCAACATAAGATGATAATGTGAATTGCTCTCGAGTTTTAGTGATGAGTAAACATTTGGGAGTGTGTAACAAATAAAGGAATATAGCTACTTACCTCCATTTCCTTTTGGACCTAGTGACAAATAGTCGCCATAATAATCACTCGAGTTTACTTCGCCATTCATAGGGGATTCAGACATAGAGACATTCTTTTCAATTGACGAACTAGATACAGCACTGTTTCTTGAAGATCTCAGTGATCCTCCAGAGCTTTCCCCTTGGGAAGCATGATTTAATCCACCCTTCCCTACATTCGTGATCCAACACAAACATTGATTCCAGCGTGAATAAAGACAATCATCAGTTAAAAGATTGCAGGCCCAAAAGTTAGGCTAAAGTTACCAGAGGCTGCTATATATAGTAACATGATGCTCTCCGGAGGAAGTGCCTCAGAAATTGTCGCCAGCACCTGCCAACATTTAATCAAAACATCAACGCTATGGGTTACACATCTAAAATGAAAAGGACATAAGAAATTAATAACAAAATGCTCAATGTTCAAGAGTTATGGAACAAACACTATATGTGACAACATTCTGTATATAGCCCGTATCTGTTCCAAGGTTTTGTTCTAACATCAGTAACATGGTTTTGCCATCCCTTTAGTTGTTGGGTACTCATACCTTTTCGATGCAGACGTTAAAAAATTCTTACCTTCAAAGTTGCATGGTTGTCCACGTACATGAGTAAAATACATATAATTTGTCGTAAGGCTTTGCTAAATTCAAGTTATGTCACTACTGATATGCAGAAAATGATTTTCAAGAACAACGACATTTTTATACAAGGTAAATATACCAAAATCAATAAGATAAGATATTAAAACTAACCGCTAGCAAGTGCATGACAGAAGGACGATAAAGAACAGCTTTCCTAGGATTTTGAGGTAAATTTGGATCAGTCAAATTCGCAGCCAGATTCATATCAATTAATCCAGAAGCTCCAGAATGATCTATTACTGTGCCGTTCTGTTTTGGTTCAACCACATGATTTTGGAAGCTTGATTCTACTGGATGCTTTTGGTTGAAAGATCCACTTGGCTCCCATTCCAGGCATTGCATCATTCTGTAAGTGTCCAAAGTAAGTTCTGCAAATTTCACCTAGAAAAGAAAAAAGTGGCAGAAAATACAAATTTATATAAGCAGGATAGTTCCAATAGATTATCAATCATAATATATCAACCAAATGACACTCATTCTTACTTCATTTCGGTGATAGCTTGTAAGCACAGCATCTTGAAATTTTAGAACTTGTGTTGCATGGAAACGAGCCACATAAGGACGAGAAGCTGGATGTGAATCATATAGGCCACTATAACGAAAGGGCCTGCTATTTGTAAAAGCGCTATCAACTTCCATAAAACGTATTATTTCATGAACCACCAGCTTCCATTCTTTGAAATTCGTCCCCTGACAGGAAATAACATGAATACCCAAGGCGAGGTAAGTACCAATTGGAAGTTCTAAACGATGTTTAAACCATTGTAGGAAGGACACTTGACTTACCTTGTTGATACCTAATCCAACAAACAGAACTACACAAGCCATGGGAAGTCATATCTCACGAGAATAATGAAAAGGAACAAGACTAGTTCAAGTACCTTTAGTAAAGTACCTTTCAGGCTTGCATCTAAAAAGTTAAGTAATTCATTAATCAGCTTCTGTATGATACGTATTCTGAATTTCCAGTTTTTTGCCTTGAAGATGGCGCTAGAGATTCAGTTTCCTATAAATAATGGTCATCTAGTCCTTGGGCTCAGAAAAAATCAAATTACAGCAAACCAATTTGCAATGGAACAACACGGCTCCTCTATCGTTACTTCTCTCCATTCTTCTATTTCTATTTATTTTTAGGATATATTTGGTTGGAGATTTATTAATGAAATAGAATGGAATGAAATATTATTCCGTCATTTTGAGAAGAGGGTTTATAATAAAATGAAATAAAATCAGATGGAAAAAAAGGGTATCATATTACATCTCGTTCCATCCTAAACATTAAAAAAAAAAAACCTTATTTGGGAGATTTAAGATGAAATGTAAAATGATAAATAACTTTACACTATATTACATTATAAACCCTTCATCCAAACAACATTTCACAATATTACATTATAAACCCTTCCATCTTCTTAAACAATAATTTTTTAATATTATATCCATTTACATTTCATTTTATTATAAATCATTCCATTCCATTAAAAATTTTATGTCCAACCAGCCTTTAAATAATGAGAAGATTCCCGTCCAATCAGTCAACATTAATTAAATTACAACAAGAATTAGCACCTTGATGACATGCCTACACAACTACTAATCCTGTCTATACCATGGTCACTTAAGCACATGATGCATGTAACAAAACAACTGCAGGCTCGTATCCAAGTTTAGTCTACCAGAATATCATAACTATGCCACACCAAATTTCGCCTCCTATGTAATAGGCTAATAGCCCTAAAAAACAGAAGCCACAAAAAGTGATATCTTCTTCAATCGGAAAACTATCTAAAGCAGCTGAACCACTAAAAGTTCCCAAAACATGAGGTACTTTAGCGGAGTTCCACGGCTAAGCAGTGTCCTCAAAAGGAAAACAGAAAGACGAACTCTGAAAACCAACAAAACAAGGAAAAAGAGACAAAAGCTATTCCAGCCAGGTCTACCAAACCAAGGTTACGTTATGCAAATGAAGAACAGACGAAGGGAAAAAAAAAATACTCACTCTGAAATTTGATTTGCTATCATCAACGAGAGCTCGAAACCTCTCAACAAGCGCTCGAACCATCTCCGTCCGGTTCAAAATCAAAGAAACAAGCAAAAACCGCGCGTAAAATCTCAACTCCTTAAATCTCACACCTACATCCTTTGCTTTGGCTCCTTCGAAGTACCTCCTGTGCAAAATCGCCTCGTAGAACACGTACGCAGCCACCAAGAACCTCATCTCACTCGTCCTCATATACTGGTTAAAGTAGAGCTGGCCGATCCGGCTCGCGATTTCCCCGATTTCCCACCGGTTCAGACCGCAAGCAACCAGCTCCGACCGGTTCTCCTGCTGGTACTTCCACAGCCTCATGTAGGCCTTGAAAACTTTCTGGAAGTAGCGATCCTGACCGCGTCCGTACTGCGGAATGTCTCGGACGCGTGCGAACTTCCGGTCCGCGCTCTCCACCAGGGCACGGAAAGTCTGCGACACGGTGTCGCTGCCAGCCGCCATGGAGTTGCGTATTTACCGGAGACGGCGGTCGTCGGTGGTTGACATAGGAAAATAAACGGAGGCAGAGAAGAGAGAGAGAGAGAGAGAGAGAGCGAAATGGAAGGTAACAGAAGTTGAACGGAGTCAAGAGTGGTACGTGGGAGTGCGCGGGGACATGGAAACTGATTTTTCTAGGGAGAAGCTGGAGCTGGAGCTGTGATCATGTGCTTTTGAGAAGATGATGCTGCTTGGCTTATGGCCGTTGGATTTGGGGATGATAGGAATTGGATTTGACGTGGCAGTGATGGTGGGTCCAACTTTATCCCCTCATATTTTAACGAGACCATTCCAAGTTACTTTTAGTTATAATTGTAAGCTTATATACCTTCTTTTCATGGAAATTTTTTATTTAAAAAAAATCTAAATTTCTAACATTTAAATTATATTCGCAATAATTTTAAGAGATTTTGGTATATAAAAATATAATTATTATGCATTACTTTACTCAAAATTATATCATAGCATTATAATTATATGGTAATTAATTGTTTTAATATTAAATTTGTCTCTATTTTATTAAATAATTTATTCGATATACACAAATTTATATAATATTTCAGTTATTATAAAATTTATTGAACATATATATTGAATAACAACACATAGTATAAATTTCGTTGATACCTAAAATATAAAAACATCCAATAGTCCTCAGTCTTATTCCTAATTAATAGAGATATTGTTTCTAAATAATTCACGTAAAAAAAAGAGAGACTAAAATAGAGAAAAAGAGAGAGAATAAATAAATAATAATAAGAAGAAGAAGAAGAACCAATAAATATATTTAAGGTTGATTTTAAATATGATTTAATTTGAATGTGCAATTTTTATTAGTAAAAATACATTTTTATCCTCAAAGTTTATAATATAATATAATTAAAAAAATTAGTTACCTGATAATAGAACTTATTTTTATTAAAAATATATAAATATTATCACATCAGTGCTGACATATTATTAATTGATAAAAAAAATTAATCTCATTAAATTTTTATCTATTTAAGTTTTATTTTGATCATTTTAAAAATATTATAATTTAATTTAAATATTTCTAAATATTAAAATTTAAGTTATATTTTACATATTCAAAATTTACCTTTAATAAGCCTTATTTAGTTGAGAGGGGTTTGGATCAAAAACCCCTTAATCAAGACCGTGCCAATGCAACTTGTTTCCTGCCAGAACAGCTGTTTCATGATCTTTCATGGTACTGTCCGGTCAATTATGTGTGGGGCGCGTGATTAAACCTCATTTCTTGTCTTTACATATTTCAGCGTGTTACTGTATATCAATTTCTTCAGACTTCAATGTTACACAAAAAAGTAAAACATGTCCAAATGCGGACACTGTGTGTGGAACCAACAACACAGGTCCATTCGGACAAGTTATGATGTTTCCTGTTCAGTCATTTTGTTTTCTTATGATTGTAGGTTTTCAAAGGTGTTGACCTTTATAAAAAGGGAAAGAAGGAAAAGCCAGCCAATATGTGAAGATTACAGATACCATATGTTCCTTGCCTCGATTCAAACATCTGCTTTATATATAATAATTAATTATATCTAAGTATAAACCCAATTCAAAATTCTATATAAATAATAAAATTAGTAATAATTTGATCTTTTAAGGTAAAAATTAAATCAATACATATGAATGCAATAAAAAAATTATAACTGTTATTTTTTAGTATATATTTAATAAATTTTCAAATACAAGTACTAGATTAAATAATATATTTTAAATAAATTGTTTAACAAATTAACGATTAAAAGTCAAATAACGAAATTAATTCAAGTATGACGTAGTTTTGAGTTACGTCTTTAAAATCCAAATCCAATTTTCAAACATTTTGAAATTCTTGAAGAATCTTTGGTACCATTTAGAATTGACACTTATGTTCAATTTCGACTTAAAGTTAGAGGACAATGTTTGAATTAATTATACGGTCAGAACGTGGGATCATAATTGAAAAGAACTCAACTCAAAGTTCTACATAAATACTAAAAATGAGTGAAAATTTGAAGTTTAGGTTTAAAAAATAATACATACGAATAAAATAAAAAATTGATCATTATTTTGAAGATCTATTTTGTAAAATTCCTTATGCGAGTAATAAATTAAATTATATGTTATGATTGAATTATTTAACAAATTAACGACTAAAGTCAAATAACAATAGTAATTCAAGTAATTAATAGTAAATTCAATGTGTTAACGAAGAAGAACAAACAAAGACCAACATAAGAAGGACACTATAGAGATTTTGCCTAAGGACATAATAGACACTTCACTGCAAGTTGGACTGTATAAATTTATTGTAACATAATAAATCTCAACCCTCTATTTTATTCTGTACTTCCTAACAAGTGTATGGTCAATATTAAACCAACAAATGTATAGATGTGTATCTGAGCAAATAATAAAACAACATACGATTTCTATTCGTATACTTCTTAACCACCACCCTAAATGGTCCATCATCATCCTCTCTTGATTTTTCAGCTATAGTAAAGATCTTAAACTTTAATCTACCAATCAAACTTGATAGACAAAACTTTGTAAATTAGAGAGGCCAAATCCTTACAGCCATAAGAGCCATTGAGCTTGAAAACTTCATCAACACAACACCTCCTCCTTAGTTCATCATTGCAGACACAAACTAGGTCATAAAAAATGCAGAATACAAACCATGGCGAAGAACAGATCAACTATTGCTATGCTGGTAATTTTCAACAATCGAAGAAGAAGTAATAGGACAGGTAAATCACTCAAATTCTTCCTACCAAGTTTGACAAATTTTAGAGAATCTTTATGCTCAAACATCCATAGTTAGAGTTCTTCAATTGAAGCATCAACTTTCAACTATTAAAAAGAGCTCACACACTATATTAGAATATATGCATAAAGTTAAAACCATAAAAGACTCACTTCAAGTATGCAATCATTGAGTATGAATTAATATTAAGTGTTCTAAATGGTCTTGGTAATGAATATGATCCTGTTGTGGTTTATCTAACACACTCTATGAAAACTTCAACTCTACAAGAAGTGCAATACTTTCTTATGATGCATGAAACAAGAATAGAGTAGCTAAACACAATTAATCAAGAAGAAATCTCATTATCGACGGCAAACTCTGTGACTTTTAATCTAAACAATCATCGAGGAATAAGTGGATTTAGAAGAAGAGGAAATCATGGGAAAGGAGGCAGATGGAATGAAAACATAATCTTCTGTCAACTGCGCCACAAACTAGGCCATGAAGCACTGAAATGTCAAAAAAGTTTTGATGTCTTATGGCAAGGCGATACTACCCAACATAAAACATTCACTCAAACGATATAGAATAATGCACAAAACTATCATCAATCCTATTTGGCTCAAAATCAGTATGGATATCCCTCATCTGAAGCAGTCAATAACAATAAATAATTTATAGACAGTGAGATTACAAATAATGTCACAACAGACCTCAATAATTTTTCAATAAGTTCAGAGTATCGTGGAAATGATCAACTCACCGTTGGTAATGGTAACTCTCTTCCTATTACTAATATTGGCTCATCTTACATACATTTCCTAAACAATATACGCACACCTCTTGCACTAAAACAAATTATGCATGTTCCAAACATAACCAAAAATCTACTCAACATTTTTAAACTTACTAAAGACAACGAAATTTCGGTAGAGTTTACTAATAAAAGTTGTTTATTTAAGGACAAAGCAATATGAAAGATGCTGCTCAAGGGACTGCTTCGGGATGGCCTCTACAGCCTCAAAGCCACTAAACCACCCAACAAAAACAAGCTAGTCATGCAAACATATTCTGAGTCTAGTTCTTCCTAACAAAAAGTTTCTTCTTTAAAAGGCAATCATTGTGAGGCAAACATAGCACAAAAAATATAAATGTTTGGTGTGTCAAATTAGGGCATCCTTCTAACAGTATCTTAAAACAAAATTTGAGTTCAATGAAGTTCAATTTTAATTTCAAGAATCTATAGTTCAATTTTAATTTCAAAAATCTATCTCATTGTGATGCCTGTAAACAAGGAAAATTGCATTAATTACCTTTTCAAACTCATGATATAACAGCTAAAAATCCTTTAGAAATCATATACTAAGATATTTGGGGACCCTCTCCACATCTTTCAACAGAAGGGCATAAGCACTACCTCATTTTTGTTGATGCCTACACAAGATTCATTTGGCTTTATCCTATAAAACTAAAATATGACACTCTATCAATCTTTGTCAAATTTAAAACCAATGTTGAACTTTAATTGAACAAGAAAATCAAAGCTCCACACACTCACATGGGAGGTGAATACAAAGCTCTCTCATCTTATGTAGCGCCCCCTTACCGTAGGGTACGCACCGGGACTCCCGTGGGTCGTTCCAACGCATATCCCACAGCAAGGAAGTGCTACGATCGAAACTATCGCTAAATACTCGCATGGCATCAATACAATTAAATCGCATTATGCAAATCACTAAAATTTAAAACCACAATAATCTTTCATTTCATAATACCAATCCAAAATATAGACAAGT
>JANIJH010000223.1:65421034-65432235 GCA_024520975.1 Erythroxylum areolatum | reverse complement strand
TCTGCCCGTCCTGCATCAGTTTTTCACACGTTAGTTATAATTTAACCGTTGAATGAGTGAATTATGACCATATATTCGATTTTCATTTAAATGGCTCTTGCCTGCAAATACTGATGTTTGACATGCCAATCACAGATGCATGTAATAGTATCCATCAGTAGCAATTGCGTAATTAATGGATTTAATGTTTGTTTACTTCAAAGGTTGCTCAAGCAACATCGAATCAGATGTCCAAGCGTGATCCGTTAAGGCCCTACATGGATGTTATTGACAATATGCTGACTCAAACAGTATGTGTTATCCTCTCATCTCTCTCTCTCTCCCTCTTTCACTCTCTATGGGATTCGCACTGATGAGATGCTATCTGTAATTTCTATTTGAATTAACAGTTTAGGCAAGATCCTTCATTTAAACCACAAGGTGGTAGATTGGGAGAAAATGATATGGACTATGATGCAGATGAGAAATCAATGGCAACATTAAGACGTCATCTTCGATGTGCTAGAGAGCAGTATTATCGTTATAAAAGGTATGTTGACTGCTAATTTTCAAGTTTTGTTTTTTTTTGGTCATAACTGTGCCCTCCTATCAAAGTGCTCAATCTTTTGTATCTCTTCCCTTGTACTATGCTCTTTTGGCTGTCTCCATACTTAATATGGCGGCTTTTAAATATCTATATATCCATCATATCTCTTGGCAGCATATTTCTTTTGCAACTTCAGTGTAGGATTTCAGAGGTTTGGCTAGGTTGGCATTTTTCTATTGGTATTTGCAAATGTGGAAGAAGGCTTTCATGTTATTGTTATTGTCCAGAGACAAAGTAGCATCAATTATGTGTAAGTGGCATTAACTTTTTGGTAGTGCAGTTGGGAAAAAGAATGAAATGTAACAGTTAGGTGCTTATGTGCCTGCCTGCCATCACATGCTTGCACAAGGCTTATTAGTTGGTGCATGCATATGAACTTATATGTGTGTGTGTGTTAATAGGGACATACTGAGGTATTTGATAGAAAGGGATTTAGTTTCATGCTGCTGATATGTAATTTATCTTTGCTTTATCTGTGATATGGTTCTTTAGTTTGAACCAATAATTTATACGTATCTTTTACTTGTTTTTCTGCTTTCGGCCATTTATCTATATTACTTTTGATTCCGTGCTGTTAGGCAATGCAATTCTGGACCGGCCCATTTCCATGCCTACATGCTGTAATACTATTCCACTGAACTTAATGCTTGTCATCTGGTCTACTCTCTGATATGTTTATTATGTATATTCCTTATTTTGTTTTGGAAGTTCACAATGAACATCTATTTCCCTCTTCATTGAAGTTATGTGGCCGGTGTTTGCTATTTCTGATTGATGTTGGTATGTTACATGGTTGATGCATTTCCACTGAATGATATTTGGACAGGCTCTAAGAATTTTCACCTTCTCATTTCTTTTTTATTATAGCCATATTTCTGGAGAGTGTTTCAAGTCTTTTAATATGGTTGAATACAGGGTTGATAGTTTGATGCATTTATTAAGTGCACTTTGTTTTGCAGTGAGTATATGTCATATGTTTCTGAAGCTCTTGAACTGGAAGATACAATTAAAAACTATGAACGTGGCAGCTCAACTGGATGGTATGCTCCTAATCAAGTTGTGGTTTTTTTTTATTGGAAATATTTTGTCCTCTGATCCGTGATATGTAACACACAACTATGTCAGGAAATATATTTCAAGCTTCAGACCTACTCGGAATGGAAAAATTGGATCTCTTTTGGACACGACTGGTAATCAACAGATGTTGTAAAAAGTTCTCTCTCAAATCTCTGTTACAAAGAAAAGATTTTTTTGAGCATGAGTTGCTTAGGATTTTTTCTTTTGTTTTAGACGTTTTTTATGGATCTCTGATTCTTTTGTTTAATTAACAAAGTAAATTGCCTTTTCCTTTTTGAAGAACAAAAGAATGATAAACTTTGTCTGATTGCTTGTTTGAATCAGGCAAAGCCATAATGCAGGATGACAATTGTAATTCTGGTTTATTCTGCTAGTGTTTATATTTTTAAAGGTTATTCTGAAATAGTTAGAGTCTTCTGGTTTAATATTTGTAATTGTAATTGCTTTTTGCAGAGTTTTTCTGGCGCTGCATCCTAAGAAAACAACTCGAAAAGCTTTTGGCTATCTTACTAGGTACCATGTCTGCTGCAATTCTTCTTGCAGAGGCAACGCTACTCCCAAGTGGAGTTGATCTCTCTCTTTTCTCAATACTCATAAATTCTGTAGGTAGGCAAGAGATCTTAGTACAGGTAAATTTTCTTTTCATAATTTTTGTAGTACCTTGATATTTCTGCTTGACTTGTGCTTGTAAATATGATTTTTATGGCTTGCTCATACATGTTTCATTTCTCTGATTGTGCCCTGCAGGTGTTAGCTTTTGTCCCTTTGATGTATATGTGCATTTGCACTTACTACTCCTTGTTCAAAGTTGGGATGTTGATGTTTTACTCATTAACACCAAGGCAGACAAGCTCAGTCAGCTTGCTTATGATATGCTCGTAAGTTTTTTCTGAGCTATGTGTTAATGAACTGTCTCCCACAACTTGTCCGAATCCCTTTGCAGATTTGAAGTAATAATTATGGAAAACCGTTGATTCATTCAGGATGGTTGCTCGATATGCTCCTCCAATTTCCTACAACTTTCTCAACCTTATTAGTCTTGATTCTAAGAGTACTATATTTGAAAAGGTAGTTCTCCTTTTAGTTTGCTTATTTTGTGCATTTTTTAGAGAAGTGACAGAATAATGTTGAATTTTGTTACTTTCTTCTTATTGATGTTCCATTGCTATGTCATAAGTAGCATTCCTTGCATAGTGCATAAACTTTTAGAATGCTCTGAATCTAGTTTAGCGGCTTGAATAATATGTATTTATTCCCCCAAACCTGACTGCTTTGACAAGTAAGAATGCTATGTCTAGTTTCATAGTTCGAGAACATACAATAGAAGTGCACATAATCTTGATCTTTTTCCCCTTCACTCAATCAAACTGTTGCCTTTTGAAAGTTAAATTACTTGCTAGAGTTTCAGAATTATCTTTAGACTTCCTTTTTATTTTCAGAAGCTGTACGCAACTTCTTCTTGTCCTTGCTGGAATTACTTTTGTAGAATATTAGGGTGGAGCTGGGAAAAAAAAACCAATGTCCTCGAGTATGGTTTTCCCTTCTTTCAATTTTTGAAAGCACCGTTTTGGCGTCTTCCTCTTACACAATCTTTTTTATCATCTAAATCTTTATTTAGGCTTCATTTTGCCTTTTTTTTCTCCGACCTTTCTTTTGAATAATTCGTAATCGGTAAAATTTATTGGTTTTTCCTTTGTCCCTTTGAAAACTTACTTTTTCCATTTTCTTCTGACTCATGTCTTCATTCTGGTTGCAGCACATGGGGAAAATCAATGATGCTGTCTCTTTCTTTGGAGATGGGTTCAACAGAATCTATCCACTTATCATGGTCGTGTACACGCTTTTGGTAGCAAGCAATTTCTTTGACCGTGTAATTGGTTTCTTTGGAAGTTGGATGAGATTGAAGATCCAAACTGAGGCTGATGACACGGATGGTTTTGATCCCTCAGGAATGATTATTCTACAGAAAGGTAGTGCAATAGGACTTTGTTCTTCCTGTCACTGTTCAGAGTATATACCTCTATATCACCATTCGACAGAAGTATACCTGAAAATTATATCACCGTTGACATTATTCTTTATTTGATTTTACGGTGTATGTTTTCGTAGAACGATCATGGTTAGAACAAGGGGAAAAAGTTGGCGAGCACGTCATTCCACTGGCAAGAAACTTTAACAGTGTGGATATCGAGTCTGCCAATGATAGTACAGTATGTAGACATATTTTAGATTATAACAACATAGTGCTTTTGATTTATTCTCTTGATTATACTTTGATTGGCAATTTTTATAAACAATGAAAACCCATTGATAGTTGCAATAAATGCCCCCCCTTTTTATTCCTTGTTTTCTAACACAAAAGGTGTAACTCTCAGGATAAAGTTGCCCTTGAAATGAAGGCTGCAAGCAGTTTAGTCAACAATCATACCAAAGGAAGCCCGTCAAGCCCTATGAAAGAGGAATTCGGTCGACGATATGACTCAAGTCGAGAAGCTATGAGCAGTAAGTACGCTGCAATAAGAGAACAACAGGTTAGACAAGGCAATAGCAAGCCAGTAGAGAAAAACATTGCCTCTGCAAAGGTGTCCTTGCTTGGTGCAGGCAACTCGAATTCTAACAACTTAGTAGGAGGTGCATCTGCTGGTTTGGCCTCAAAATGGGAATCGATGAAGAATGGTTTCCAAAGTTTTAAAGCGAACATGGGAGCCAAAAGGTTTCTTCCTATGCGACAAGGTCTGGAAACGAAACTTGATTCTCTTAATTCATCATCTGAATCACTTGATGAGATATTCCAGAGATTGAAACGGCCTACCGTAGATCACGGGGACCTTAATGACGAAGATTAAGGCGGAAGTGGATAGGATCTCACATTCCAGGACCAGCCAGATAATGGTGGATTTTTTTCGCGGGACAGGTGTAGAAACTGATACATACATGATTGTACAGATATACAGGATGAATACCTAGCTCATCGTACTGGATAATTTTTAACGGAAGCCTGAGGGGAGGGGATGGTCTGCCATTATGGAGGCAGCATAGGTGCACCAGTAATTGGTGGAAAAAAAGGAAATGATACATTGAAAAGGACGAGCAGTATATTTTGCTATGTGAAGATTTAGCAATCATGTGTAAAGGGAGTTGAGTAATTTCACTTGTAACATTGAAATGTTTTCGAAATGTACTTTGCTAATTTTCTTATGTTTTAATCAGTATTTTAAAGACACAATTTTAAAAATAAAAAATTTAATGGGTATTATATTATTATAAAATTATCTAATTGATTAAAATTAAATAAATTTTATTTATCCAAAAGTTTTAGTAAAAAAGATTGTCAGAAAAACTGTTTTCATATTATTAAAAATGGCCACTTAGTACAAGAAAGGTATGAAATATTGGTGGATAATTATCGACGGAATATAAAATGTAATTAAATGTTGTTAATTATAAAATGTAATTAAATGTTAATTATTGACGGAAATATTATATTTATTGGTAAAGTTGTTTGAAAAATAGAAAAGACGTGAAAAATAAAGAAAAATGTACCAACAGAAATATTATATTTATTGGTAAAATTGCTTTAAAAATAAAAAAGACGTGAAAAATAAAGAAAATTTTACAGACGAAAATATTTATCGATAATATCGGCAAATTTTGCAACATCATTTTCGGTCTGTCTCAAAATTTAATTAAAGTTAACATTTGTTATCGGTATTTTCAGTTACTAAACACTCTTTTTTCTGTAGTGACTTAATCGTCTCCTTTTCCAAATCCATGCAAACCTCCGCAATTCATCGCGTCCACCGCATTCTTTTGATGAAGCCGGCACGTCGGAGACTCCTGTTGTGTCAGCGATGAAGCTGAAGAATGACAAGAGCCCTAACAAGCTGTCCTTAAACACAACGGACAAACCCCTTCTCCTTGGGCTGTTTCTACGACCCCATCATCGTACCCTTTAATCCAACAAAACCGTAAATACTCTGAATCTGAGATCAGTTTCGGGGCGGTTTTGAGTTTATGTTTTTACATAAGAACATATAACCTTGTGTTCCAAGAAGTTTCCAGAAACTATCGAGTAAAGGTATAATCACAGCGTCGGTGAGGCAAGGACTAAGCCTCACATTCACAGCCTTTTAGGTACTTCCGGGACGTTCGGGTCAGCCGGTGGTATATAGAACAAAACGAACGACGATTTTCTAGGAAATAGAATTAATGAGAAATATATAAAATATGGATTATTTAATTTAATTTTATTTTAATTATTTTAATAATGATGTAATATTAATATTTAGTTTGAAAATATAAATTTAAAATAAAAAGAATAATTAATAATAAGATCAAAATTTTTATAAATAAAAATAGAAAGTTGATGAGTTTACTTATTTTCCAAACTCAAAAAATAAATATAGAGCTTAGATTATATATTATGTATATTTTCTCTAACCAAATAATGAGAATAACTTATCATCAAAAATATATTAGTAATAGAATAATAGTCGAGGTGGTAGAATAGAGGAACATGGAGCTAAAAAATCTTGTATTCGACTTCTCCTACTTACGCTCTTTTAATGAGCTTGTCATACAGAACTTGCCTAAGTCGAAATATTTGATTGGCGTGATTTGCAAGCTATTGATGACATCAATACTACCAATTTAGTAAAAGTCTCCTTGTAATTCATTAAAAAAACAGTCTCCTTGTATATAAAATTTAAAATTACTATTTATTTTATAATTACTATTTATTTCATAGTAAAGATTAATTAGTAAAAAATAGGTAGTTGATAGGATTGATGAATTGATCAACACGGTAATTTTTGTTCTCTCTTTATTTTTAACTAATTATTTATATTTTTAATTTGAATTCATTATTTCTATACATTTAGATTGTTGTTTTTATTTTAATTGAAACCTCCTCCTTGAATTCCCTTTCGACAGCTTAGTCATAATTCTTTTAACCCCAAGAAGGTTAAGGTCCCATTTAGGGGGGAAAATATAGTCTAATATGAATATTAAAAACATTGATTATTTAATGTGATTTAAAATTTCAATCGTCACATATTTAAAATTAATAAACATAATCCGTCTTTCTTAAAATTTAAATCGTTAAAAGCAGACTAAAAATTTTTAAACAATCCAAAGAATTAAGATGAAAATAACATCACAAGTTTGAGCTTATTAAACCGGTTTAATCTTGATTGAATTTCAAGTCACTCACAAATGAAAAAAAAGACTTGATATGATCTATTAATATACCTACAACCAATGTTGTAAAAACTAGACCAGAAGTTAAACTGATAAAAAAAGATTTAAGGTTTAAAATTTTTAATTAGTATTAGATTATTATAAAATCCGTTAAAAGTTGAATAAAATTAAAAGTTTTAAAATATGATTTAAAATTTTGTTCATATTTATTAAGAAATTTAAAATATAATTAAAAAGATATTATAAAATAAAAATTAATTGATTAATTTTAGTTTATAAAAATTATTATTTTAGAAAAATTGAACTATTAACTAATATATAATATATTTTTAATAACAAAATTTATCAAAATAAATTAAACTAAAAACTAAAAAATTAGAAAATTTAGAATTTTTACTATTTGACTAAATACATCTTGAACTACCAAGGAATAAGTGCAGCAGAATTAGTTCCTGTGATGCAGCTCCCATGGCTGGTCTTAGGGATTCTCGTGTTGTCTGTCTCCGAGCAGCTAAGCCATAATAAGGGAGAGGAGAGTAGTTCAAAAGTCATATCACTCTTTCATCAATCAAACCCAGAAACTGAAAATTTGAGCACTCTCTTGCTTGCTTGGTCCCTCCAGAAGGTCCACACACTATACGACTCACTGTTCATAATATTAAATGGGCTTTGATTTGAATGCTTTTGTCTACCAGATAACTGCTAATGGAGCTTTCACCGTAGCTTTCTCTATCAAGCTCCAGCCATTCCCATTAATGGCGAATTCTCCAATCTCGGTGACCTCATCAGCTATGTTTATCTCAAGCTTCAATCAACGTTATGAAAAGGGGAGACTCTCTTTGTACTTATTTATGAAGAGTAGGCCATTGCTATGTGATGTTCTTATCCAGTTGGGGACATATGCGGTGTGGATACGATTGAATCTCCTGCAACTTGCAAATTTTTTAAAAGGATATTAGATAAATTTTCAAATGTTCATTAATTATGAGTTTTAAATAAGCAATTTGATAAATTAAAGATTCAAATTTATATCAAAAGTAGTACAAATTTTTTAGTGTTAAGATTTAGATTTTAAAAATGAATTCAACATGACTAATCTTTACTAAAGTTAAATATTGAAAATTTTGTTTCGGGTGGTAGTAGTCAGACCTGAGCCCAATCTAAATTAATCTAAGACGTATGTAATTATTTCATCAAATCAAATTTTGAGTTAAGATCAGATCTATATAATTAATCTACGATCAGCTTTAACAGTAAAATAATATTATTTTTTAAAATCCTCTTAAAATAATCTTATTTTAGTCTTAAACAACAATATTTTGAAAAGCTTCTTTAAAATAATGTCATTTTAAACTCTATCTCGATTAAGTTTCGGACCACGTCAATATGGTCAATTGCTATATCTATCTGAAATTCTTAGGATCACTTTTTAACTCTAAACATGTGAGGGAAAAGTATAAAAATTCAGTGGATGGAACCAAGGTATACTCCAAAAATTGAATGTTGTTTGTATGCCCTTTTGTTGGTCCAATGTATTTGTTTTATTACATGCATAATCTTCTCTATACATAGATAAAAATATGAGGTCTTCATCTCCTTGGGAAAAAAAAAAAAACTTTTTGTGTGCTTAGCTTTGAATTGTTCTGTTTTCATGCCAACATATCAATACCACCAAATGACTTTTGGACATGATCTAAAGTCCATAGTTGTGGCCAACCAGGTAGTGTGGTGCACCTTTAGCAAACCCTAGTCTATGGATTTTGTGGTTAATCACAAAGTATTCATATTGATTGGAAGTGAAAGGTATATGTGTTCCTCCAAATCATAATCAACATTAACAAAGATTGATGTGTCACCAGGCAGTGAAATTAAATGCAATCAAGAAGTCTCTCTCAATGTTGATGCATTAACATCATCCAATTTTTAGGACTTGGGTCACTATTTTGTAAATGGTTAAATTTATTGGACCTTGTTATAATTTAATATATTATCAATATAATCCTAATTTTTAAATTTTTTTAATAATTTTCTTATAATTTAAGTTTTATAATACTTACCCTCTTCATCACCAAATTTTGTTTAAAATTCTAATTGTGAACTCCACATCAACGTTGTATAATTTGTGCTGTTACATAATAAAAATAATGCTATTTTGAATCTTTTTTTAAAAATTAAAAAAATTCACCAAAACTAATATATTACAAAGAAATCTTGGACACGTGCGTATAAGTTGCTTACCGCTAATCAACAAATACTACATTACACAACGTCGTTCTTCATTCAACTTCCCTTCGACTCTTCTTGAGAAATAATCAACTCTTTCTCGATCCTCATTTAAAAATTAGGGCTTTATCTAAGAGTTGGCTTCTTTTCCAAGGGACTCTAACTCTTCGTGAGATTTCGGTGACTGCATAGGATTTTTCGATCTTCTTCTATTCAGCTATACTCAACAGGTAAGTTTCTCTCTCTCTCATAACTTTTTTTAAATTAGGATTTGTTTTATAAAATTTTTTTAAGATTTTTGCAATTCTGGAGATAAATAGGGATTTAAATTTTAATATAAATTGACAACAAGGGATTTGAAATTTAAGTTGGGTTGAAGTTAAGTTATTATTATATTTGACAAATTAAATTCGACATGATGCTAAATCAATATATTAGATTTGAATTAATTGAATTTTATATCGGGTTTAGATTTGACGATCAATTCGAGTCGTTTGAAAAGTTCAAATTCTAATTAATTTTTTTAAAAACAACATCTTAAGGTAATTCAAATCCATCAAACCGTCTCTTAATCTTGGCTTAATTTGCTACCCACTCTGTTTGTTATTAAGGTTAACAATGGATCAGCCAATTTCAAGTTCACCCAAGTTCGAATTCGACCCGAAATTTACTTAAGCATGATCCAGAGATCAAGCTAAGTTTGATTAAATATATTTTGAAATTTTAAATAATATTATTTTCTTTAAAATTTTCAAAGTTTGAGTTAACGGAACAATCAGTGGATTTCTCCGAAACCACACAGTTTTGGAATGGAAAATTAGATGCTTTTTGGGATCTGTTCTGCAATGAAAAGGAAGCCTTTCTAGTTCTTATCGTAGAAAATGCATCCACTTCTTGTGATGCGAGACGACTTCATGAGCCTTTAAACAGTTGGAAGTACTGTAACTTTTCTTTTCAACTTTCCCGGAAAATTCTCCCAAAACAACATAACTTAAGAACAAGATGATTCGTTTCAAATTCTATATTAATTTACAAATTTTAAAATGGATTTAGATTTTTAATTAAAAATTTTGAATTACTTAATTTTTAATTTAAATAAAATTTGTAAAATTTATTTAAATTAAAAATTATAATCTTGCACAAAGTAAATAAAAAGAGTCACATCTACTCATAGAGCCTACAAAGAACAGATAGATTAGAGTTGTCTATTCTTTATACACATTTGTTGGAGTCCTGAGAAGTTGAGTGACAGAGAGAGATTTTGACAAGATGAACAGTATTGTGTATTTCCGAAAATCCAAAAGCCAACCTATACCCTATATCCTATTTTATTTATTTTTCTTTTTCTATGTGTAGCTTTAGCTATATGAATATGATCATTTGATGTGACGTTTTTAAGGATGTGACCTTTGAAATGTTAGTGATTACTTGCCAAACCTAATGGACCCTTCACCTTTTCTTCTTCTACTTCGAACCACTTCTTCAGAGCCAATTCCTCATACTTCCTGTTTTTTATGTTCCTCGAGTGATATGAGCTAGTTCTTATATATATATATATATATATACACACATGAACTAAGGTTGCATTATATATTATTATATTGTTTTATACATATTTTTTATATTTTATACTATCATTATTTTGTACGAGTTTATAAAAAAATTTATAAATAAGAGTAAGATTATGAATTACTAAGGGGCTGTTTGTTTCTGTTTTTTTTCTCCAATTTTTGTTGTCGTTTTTGTAAAAAGAAAAACAGATAAGTAAAACGTGTTTGGCTTACTCTATTGCGATTTTTTGTTTCTGAAAATAAAAAAACCACAACATTTTTACAGAAATCAAAAATCATCGTTTCTCTGAAATTTGATATGTTTTTTCTACAAAAAATCAATATAACCCTGATTTGTATCTCGAAATAATAATAATAATAATAATAATAAGATAATTAATTTGGTATAATAAAATTAATAATAAAAATATTAATATTAATATTATTAAAAATAATAAGTAGAAAACTTATAACAATAATTAATAATAATATTATTATTATTAACAATAAATAATAATAATAATAATAAATAAGAATAACTTATTAAAAATTAATAATAATAATAA
>JANIJH010000223.1:65390604-65420934 GCA_024520975.1 Erythroxylum areolatum | reverse complement strand
TTAGAAATCTCAACCAAACAGGTTTTTATTTTCAGTTTTTATGTTACAAATCTCAACCAAACAAGTTTTCATTTTTTAAGCAAAAAAACAGAAATAAAAAACAAGAAACACAAACTAAAAACAACAACAGAAAAACAGAAGTGGAACCAAACGGGCCCTAAACCTCTTTAGGCTTAAAGTTGAAGCGAGAATCACGTGTTATAATAAGACATATTATGCTATTTGTAAAATTCAATGAGCTGAAACATGTGAGTTATTATGTATATTATAAATTTAAATAATATTTTATTTTATTTTATTAGGCAAAATATATGAATTTATTCTTAATATTTTGGTAAATTTTGATAATTCTTTCATTTTTTATTTATTAGTTAATAATTAATATTAATATTTTAAAAAACATTTTTATTTAAATATAATAATAAGTAACACACTTTAAAAAATTTAAAAATAAAATTATTATGATTATGGATACTATATGTAAGAATCAACTCAAAAATATTATAATATTATATTTAATAGTATATACTTAATATTTATTTTAATATAAATATTATTCATTATTATTTCACGAAAAGTAATTAATTTTGATACAATTATTGAATTTCATTTAAATAAAATTCTTAAGTATACACATATTACCATTAGGAATTAATTTGTAAATGTTAAAATACTATATACTTAATTTGAAATTTTCTCAAAATTAGTTTCTTTTTTAAATTTCACCATTTATTTTAATTTTTTAGTGGCGACTGTGCGTCACGCGCTGTTAGAGCGAGGGAACACAGGGAATCTCTCAACCCAAGGCAGACACAGTCAATGGTTGCTTTCGAGGGCCCCATTTGTCCGGCTCTTTGGGAATTTGGGACCCACAGTAGCCCACAGTTTAGTAAAAGTGACGTATTTGTAGGGCCCATTTCAGTGCAACAATTTCTCAAACAAACACAACCTGGCCCACAGCAATCTGACTACAAATTAACGCCACCACTCCTGTCGCCGCGCACGGCGCCACCCTCCGTACCGGGAGTATAATTTCCGACCTAACCCCAACTGCCTCTCTATTTCTCTGCTTTTCGATAACTATTTTTTATATATATAACTTAGGATCCGAGCTTGGCCCAACTATCTAAAATCTATGAGTCATCCACTCCGACTCATAGATAGGTAAATTCGAGTTTGATCCTAGATAGTATAAGAGGTATATGCTCTAACTGATGGGCCTTCATCACCAGGGAGATTACATCACTTTAAACAAAGGTTGCTCCTCCTAAGGCTCAAACCGACGATCGCACATAATCCTCTTCCTCTTATTAGTACTATTGGTAGAGTTTTGACTGTTTTTCTACTACCTATCATAATTATTTGCCTTATTTTCACGATAAAAATAAAATTTTCATTTAAATTTAATTTATTGCCACACACTTAATCCAACGATAAATTAATTTTTTGAAAATTTTTATAAATTTCTTTAAATTTGATTTATTGATATTTTTAACTAATAATAAATATCGAAAAATGAGTTTTGTTTAAATTATATTGATATGCGAGGTTCGAAAAGATTTGTTAAGCACGTAATTTTACTCAGATTGACAAACATACTCTTTCAAATAAACCTACATGTGTGTATGTACGTGTATATATATATTAAAATAATAAAATAAAAAAAACCTATAAATAAAACTCTAAAAATAAGTAATAACAATAAATAATACAAACAATGAATATAGAACATAATAATAATAATAATAATAATAATAATAATAATAATAATAAGGTTAATAAAGTTAATAATAATATGGTTAATAAAGTTAATAATAATAATAATAATTTCAATTGGCAGCTTAGCAGGTATTTATGGGTCTAGCCATTATCAGGTATATCTCTTCGTTATATCTTATTTATTTATGTATTTCTTATAATTTAATTTACATAATTATTTCATGTGGTTGGTTGTTTTTTTCCTTTTCCTATTGGTCCAAAGTACTTGCACGGGCATTGACTATTCTAATTGTTTTCCTACGTTACCTTCCTATTTATGTTTCTATCTTTCATGCCTAAATTGTTCACTACTGTTGAAGCTACTGTTACTGTTGTCGGGTACTGGTTTGATTTTTTTTATCGATTATATTAGCAGTATATTTTTAATGATATTTTTTAATTATTTTTATCTTTATCTTCTCTTTTATCAATATTTTCACTATTATTATTATTATTATTATTGTTGTTGTTGTTGTTATTATTATTGTTATTGTTATTATTGTTATTGTTATTGTTATTATTGTTATTGTTATTGTTATTATTAATCCACTACTTTTATCCTTTTATTGATTTTCGTATTACCTTTTTTCTTGTATTGTTATTTTATTTTCTTCATTTTATCTCTCTGCATCATTCTTATATTGTCTCATTTGCATGTGGGTCCACCGGAAACATCCTCTCTACTATGTAGGGGTAAGGCTGTGTACTATCGAACCTCCCCAGACCCTGCTTCATTGCGAGATTTCAAACTGGATAAAGATCATGATTTATGATGATGATAAAGAGGGAGGTACTAAATATTACAAGAAACTATTTAGGGTAAGTAAGAAAATATTTAAGCTAAATAACTCAAAAAAATTAAATGTTTAGGTTAAATATAAGACGTAAAATTTGAAGAAAAATGCTTTAAAAACCTATGAAAATGAAAATAAACTCTAAATATGAGATCCTTTATTCGTATTTTAGTATGTCAAAGATTTTTATTGAGAGTCGTGTCTTCGGTAAGTTTCAATAAAGTCATATCATTTTTTATCACCTCCTTCTAATTTTTCTTAAGCCTTCATTTTTTTTACAATCTCTAAGTATAATTCTTTCTTTGTTTATATATATAAATAGAAATTTGTATTATAAATACGAATTTTGATAAAGCAAACACACGCAAGAGGAGGTCAATTGTGTGTATAAAAAAATTAAGATAATTTTAAAATAATAAGATCCTCCTAAACAAAATAAATTTATAAGTAGAAGGGTCCTATAAACTTTCAAAAAGATTGTGTTAACGTTAAATATGAGAGGATCCTGTTATTTGAAAGGAGCCCTGTTAACATTCAAAAAAGAAAGTACCTTTTTAATCGATAAGAGCCTGTTAACTTTTGAAATAAACCCTTTGCAATATAAAAACAGAATGAGCCTATTTTAAAAGTGAAGGAGCCTCTTGCAAAATGAAAATGCAAATAATATAATGCGGAAATTTAAAAGTTAAGAGGAGAGAAAGAATGCCGTAATCGATTTATACTGATTTGCCTCATAACTCAAGCCTACGTCCAGTCCTCAAGTTTCCAACTTGAGAGTTTCACTATTAAAACCAAGTAGTAATTTGACGAGTCTCTTCGAGCATATAAATGTATATTTTTCAAGGTTTTTCAACTTTCCACAATACTAGTATTTTGCTAGCTTTTACAAACTCTCAATAAGAAATGTGTGAAGAATTTTATAGTCTCTCTTAATAAAGTGATATCACTTTTTAAGACACAAAGAGTTTGATATAACTTTCAAAAAATAATGAAGCTCTAAAATATTTTGAAGTCTCATGTCTGTTTATGTTATCTTCGCAACTACATTGGTTCTTCCTTAAGTAGACAATTTTTTTAATTAACGTGCTTCATCTTCGATATTATCTTTGTCGAAATCTTCGATAAACGTTCAATCAACGCTTTCGGAGCTGATTATTTGAATAAGTGAGATCCTTCCGAATGTCATTGAATCATTTTTAAAAAGGTAAGCTTATAAAGAAGGTTCCTGCAAGAAAAGAAACAATTATTCCATAATTTTATTTTTTTTAAGAAGCATATCGCTACCTATATAAGAAAATAAATCTAATTCGAATTTTGAAATATTATACAATTATCATCGAAATTGTTAACCATAAACTTTAAACTAACAATCTCCCCCTTTTTGATGATAACAAACAATAATAGAATATATTTTCAATATTCAAATAAGAAATAGTTTCGAGAGGTACTTGTAAACTTTACTCGCAATAATAATTAAAAGGAATCTAACTTCTAAAGGAGGGAGCCTATTGTTTGTTTATCACATATTTAAACTTTATAAGTTTAGCAACATTTCAGCATAGTATATCATCAAGGCAATATTGAAATTAAGTGCAGAATATATCTATTTATCTCCCATTGTCATTATCAAAAAGAAATAGAGTAAGGAGTAATTAATGCCTGAAAATAATGTCAATAGTATAAATAATCCAAACAGAAAGCAAATAGCAACAAAGTTATTAAAAAGAATCTAAGATTTTTCTAAGCAAAATCTAAATGTCAAAAAGTTGATTTTGCATGCTATCTATTTGATCTCGCATTTGATTTTGATTGACTTGAATATCCTTTAGCTATTGTTGGAAATTTGCACTATTTTCATCCTGAGGAGAGACAGGAGTTTGTTGGTCTAGAGCAAGATCTAAGTTTTCTGCTACTCTTTCAGATCTTTTCTCTACCCAAATATTATTTTGCAATTTGTATCCAAATTAGTAAGGAATAAAAAGGTGAAACTTAGTCGGTGCATACCAATTCAGATTTGCAAAAGGAACTCCATAATGGGTGAAAATATTGGTAAGCAATATCCCATAAGGCAGATACCCGATGGTATTCTTACGATTCCCCCTATCCACTATAAACCTCAAGATCATTACTGGAAGATTAATTCTCTTTCAACAAATTATGCACTACATAAGTGTCTAAGAGGTTAAATCTTTCAATTGAGCTACTTCTGGGAAAAATTGAAGTAGCTAATAATAATGCAAGGCATTGGGGAGGTAGGTCTAATTGCTTGCTCTAGAGTCTTCCATATTAGGTGTTCTCAATATGACAACAGATGGTTTTGACAACTTCTACTAGTTCTAGATCATCGACATGCCACTTATGATAGGGAAAATCAGTTCTCCCTCTAGGAGCTACGTCCAGTATACCTCTTAAGATTTCTTCAGAAATTAAAATTTCACATCCATATAGCCATGAGACAATGGCTAGCTTTCCATCAATTTCCTTTTTTCTCATGTGTGTGTAAAATGTTCTTACTAGCTCATCACAAACGGGCTTATCTAATTTCAGAAGAAAAAAAAATCCAACCAATGGCAACAAAGTAAGAAGAGATAGGTATACCGATGTCATAACACATCATAGGAGGTAAGATCCACCCAGCAACCACCTTTCTTTTCTTGTATTGCATTTTATAGTGAACTTTAGCTTCCGCTAATTGAAACATTTTTTATGATATTGATGTCTTTCCTTTTTGTGCAGCTGTCTTTATCTTCTTTGCCCTTTATTCTTTAGAAATAATCTCTTCATGAAACAGCCTATTTCTATCAATAGTTTCTTTAGTCACAAGCGTATTTGCCTCCTTTTTTCCTCCCTTTTTCTTTTTTTGGATTCTTCTTTCCCTTTCTTTTCAACATCAGGGCTTTCTTTTTGTTCAAAAATTTTCTCTACTTGCTTTGTAAGACTTCCTCTAGTTCGTGGTTATCTAATCAATCAAGATGTTCTTCATCTAAATCATCATTGTTTACAACCCAGTGCACTTCTAATACTTAGAGCTTAGATGAGATAGGTTAAGTAACATGAGCTTCACAATGGTCATCAGTAGAAATTGGGGTTTTCTTTTGTCCTTTTAATCTGGTTCATGCCATTGTAAAAGCAATAGGTCAGGTTTAAACTGAGAGGAGCCTTCTAAAACGAAGGGGCCTTCTAAACTAGAAGGAACCTACTATACTAAGAAGAAGTCTCGAACCTGAGGGGAGCCTTCTAAAAAAGAAGGATCCTGCTAATGTTAGTAAAGAGAAGTAGCATAGAAAATTCAAATGAATATAATATCCAATGGTTTACACATAACAAGTTCATTCCTCAACATCCAAAATCTATCTTTAGAGAGTGGTTTAGTGAATATATTAGCTACTTGATTTTTAACATTAACATGCAAAAGATCAATGGTACCTTCTAAAACATGATCTCTAAGAAAATTATGCTTGATTTTTATATACATATTCCTAGAATGATGCATATGATTTTTAGAAAAATTTATTGCACTAGTATTATCACATAATATAGGAATATGACAAAAGTTTAGAGAAAAATCTTGGAGATGATGCTTCACTCATAAGATTTTATCACAACAACCGACGATTGCTATATATTCTGCTTCGCTTGTTGAAAGTGTTGTGGAATTTCATTTTTTAGAAGACTAAGAAACTAGACATCTTTCAAGAAATTGACAATGACCACTTGTGCTTTTTCGATCAACTTTGTCACCTGTATAATCTGCATGACAATAGTCACCTATGCCAAAAGAATTAGTTTTTGGATATCATAAATCGAAATCCATAGTTCGAGAAGATATCGAAAGATCTTCCTGACTATTTGAAGGTGGCTTTCTTTAGGATTTGATTGAAAGTGTGCGCAAAGACACACTAAGGATAATGTCTAGTCGTGAGCTTGTAAAATATAGTAGTGATTCAATCATTCTTCTATACTTTGTTTCCTACATAGTTTTTCTTTCTTCATCCTTATCAAGTTTAGTTCCAGTATACATAAGAATACCCGTCGATTTGACATTCTCAAAATGGTACTTCATGATAAATTACTTTTTGTATTTGTCTTGGCTAATGAAGATCTCTTTTTCTATTTGCCTAATTTGTAATTCGAGAAAGAAATATAGTTCTCCCATCATGCTCATTTCAAACTTCCCCTCCATTAATGCTTAGAATTCTTCACAGAAAGACTGATTAGTAGCACCAAATATTATGTCATCAACATATATTTGCACTATGAGTAAATCATTCTCCTTTTTCTTAATGAATAAGGTTTAATATACCTTTCCTCTTTCAAAGTTATTATCAAGCAAAAAATTACTTAATCTCTCATACCATGCTCGAGGAGCTTGTTTTAGACCATATAGGGCTTTGGTTAATTTCATCACGTGATTAAGATGATTTTTATCTTCAAAGTGTAGAGGTTGCTTAACAAACACTTCTTTGTTAATATATCCAACTAAGAAACCACTTTTAATGTCCATTTGGAACAATTTGAAGTTTCTATAACATGTGAAGGCAAGCAAAATTCTAATCGATTCCAGTCTAGCAACAGGCGTATAAGTTTCATCAAAATCAGTACCTTCTTGTTGATTATAATCTTGAGCTACAAGTCTAGCTTTGTTTCTTACTACCTTATCATTTTCGTTGAGTTTGTTTCGAAAAACCTAACGAGTTCCAATAATTGACTTGTTTTGCAGATTAGGTACTAAATTCAAAACTTTTTTTTATCAACCTGATCTAATTTCTCTTTCATAGCTGAAACCCAAATTTTGTCAATAAGAGCTTCTTCAACTGTCTTTGGTTCTAATTTTGAGATAAAAAGCAACAAATTGTTCTTGAATGATGATTCGATTCTTAGACCTTCAAAAGGGTCTCCCATAATGTATTGATGTGTATGTTGGCCTCTCCATTCTCTTAATGTTCTTTGTTATATAGGCTCTTGCTGAGAGGAAGGAGCTTGCTCTGTCCTAGCTTCAGAAGGACATTCTTGATCTAATAATGCAAGGGTACTATAGATGTAGTTGTTGTATTTTTAGAAACCAAAGGATATTCTTCATCATTTGAATAAGCTACGGTTATTGAGGGCAGTGCTTCATCAAACACTGCATGTATTGATTCTTATTGCTTCTTTACACTTTTAATGTAAACTCTGAATGTTTTAGTGGTAGTATTGTATCCCAGAAAGATAGCTTCATCTGATATCACATCAAACTTCCCAAGGTTATTTTCCCCATTATTTAGAACAAAGCATTTGCATCCAAATACTCGAAAGTAAGTAACATTTGGTTTTCTTCCTTTCCACATTTTATAGGGGGTCTTTTTCAAAATAGGTCTTATAAGAGACCTGTTAAGTATGTAATAAGCAATGGAGACCTCTTCTGCCCAGTAACCATAGGGTAGGCCACTTTCGCATAGCATTGTCTTGGCCACATCAGCTACTGTTCTTTCTCTCAACGACACCATTCTGTTGAGGAGTCCCTTGGCAAGAAAAGTTATTAGTCATACCATTGCTATCACATAGATGTTTAAACTTTCTATTATCAAATTCTCCTCTATGACTGCTCCGAATTGAAGTAACGCAATATCCTTTTTCGATTTGAAATTTTCTACAAAACTTCTCAAAAACTTCAAAAGCATCATCTTTATTTGATAGGAAGTAAACTCATGTAAATCTGGAATGATCATCTACTAAAACAAAACCATAATGTTTACAACCAAAACTTTGAGTCATAGTGGGACCAAATAAATCCACATGCACAAGTTCAAGCGGTTGTTTAGTAGACACAATATTTTTAGGAGGGAAGTTGCTTCTAATTTGTTTTCCTTTTAAACAAGCTTCGAAAACTAAATATTCTCAAACTTTAGATTAGGCAATCCTCTCACTAGCTCATTTTTAGACAATTTTGATAAGATGCTCATGCTAGCATGTCCAAATTGTCTGTGCCAGATAAGCGAATCCTTTTTTAAATAAACAAAATACTTAACACTTTGTGAGGACATGTCTTCCAGCTGAGCACAATATATGTTCTGATTTTTAGGAGAAATGAATATGATATTATCATTATGCTTATCGATTATTTCACAATGAAATGCATAGAAGATAACCCTGTCACATAATTGACTCACACTTAACAGATTATGTTTCAAACCATTTTTTATTATCAATGGAGGTGGAGTCAGAATCATCCATTTTATCAATTCTGGTGACCTGTGCTTTATTTTTGTTAGCAAAGTTGATATTATCTCCATCTTTCCTTTCAATATAGTTGAAATGTGATATTTCACTTGTCATATGTCTCGAACGGTCACTATCAACTATCCATTGATTTTCTCTTATCTCTGTTTTGAAGCATATCTGCAAAAAAAAAAAATATCTCATTTTAGGTACCTAAAATTTTCTAGGTCCTTTCAGGTTATTAACTTGACCTTTTGGTCTCCTAACATATACTTGAGATAATTTATCCTTTTTATGAAGTTTGCAAGAATGACTAATGTGATCATGTCTACCATAGTAGAAACATAAAGCATATGAATGAGAATTGATAAAATTTCTACCATGTATCAGGTTCCTATTATTTTGGCTATAGCTACTGCTGGATTTGACAAAGAAGTTTGTATATAACCTAACATTATTATTTTCATTGTAACCTATTCTAGCTTTATCAATGATGCATTTACCATTACCAAGTAGTGTACCAAGGTTGTTCCTTCCATCAACGAACTTTGCAAGATCTTCTTCTAGAGATAAGAAATTTCTTGCACATTTCTCATTCTCAAGTTCTAGGGCGACTACATTTTCTTCTAGCTGTCTCACTTTGTCAGCATCATTCTAAAGCAAAGTATTTTCCAACTTGTCTAATCTTTCTTCCAAAACTTTTTTTTCAAAAACCTTTTGCTTATAATCAACTTCAAGAGACATGTTTTTGGTCACCAAACTCTCATTCACATATTTTAATGATTTCATCATACTATTCAGAGATGCATCATTATTCTTGGACTTCTCAACTTTTTTGAAATACTTCACTGTCATCTTTTTGTATTGATCATACAATTCATGATATGTATTTTTCAATTCATCAACTTCAATATTAGAGTGAGAATAATATACCTCACTGTCTCTTGATTCAACCATAAAGTAAACGTTGCTGACTTCTTCTGACTCTTCTTCTTCAAAGTTTTCGAAGTCCTCATCTGAACAAGCTACGTTCATCACTTGCTTTCTAGTTTTTCTGTTCTTTGACTTGTCTTTTTAAAGAAGAGGATATTTAGGTCTTGTGTGTCCAGGCTTCTTGTAGTGATATCATATGATTTGATTATTTTGTGTATTGATATTGTTGTTACTGGCTTTTGATAGGAACCTATTGTTCCCAGCTCTCTTTTTTCCTTCTCTTTCCTTCATCAACTTCTTTTTATAGAAGCGAACATATTTTCTGACCATGAAGTTAAACTCATCATCTCCATCTATTTGCAACTCAATGTTACTTTCATCATCGTTTGATTCATCAGGTGTTTTTAGTACCATTCGTTTTCTATCGGAGGATCCTTCATCTCCCCTAAGCTCGATTTCATGGATTATCATATTTCTTTGTAGCCAGTTGAGTGAAATAGTATAGATCCTTTGCAATTTCTAGAGCTGTCACCTTAGGTCTCCATTCATTTAGTAGTGATCTTAAAATCTTCATTACGAGTTTATCATTGGGATATATCTTTTCCAAGTTCTTTAAGATCGTGATGATATTGTTGAATCTTCTAAAGAATTCATCTATGGTCTCTCCTAGTTTCATACCAATAGTTTCGTATTGATACACTAAAAGGTTTATTCTATGTTTCTTCACCTCATTCGTTCCTTCAAAAGTGACTTGTAATTTAACCTACATTTCCTTTGCTATAAAACAGTAAGATATCTTCTCATATACTTCTGGTGATAATGCACATATTAGATGATGTTTTGCTTTAATGCTTAGCTGTGCATTTCTTCTGTCAGCATCAAACCACACTTCTATCTTTTCTATAGCGGGAATTGTAGCTCCAATTATGATAACTTGTCGGACTTCAATATCTACAATTGGAGATAAATTGTCATTTTCTCTTTCTAGTATAAGTAGTCATTTTCATTGAAGTAAGGAGGCTTTAAGACGGATTGTTCTTTAAGGCTTCTTAAATTGTTTGTCATAATTTAACGCGTGCTGTAAAACATAGTAAATATGAAACCTTACTCTAATACCAAATGATAAACCAAACACACGTAAGAGGAGGTAAATTGTGTGTATAAAAAAATTAAGATACTTTCAAAACGATAAGATCCTCCTAAACAAAAAAAATTTTAAATAGAAGGGTCTTATAAACTTTCAAAAAGATCCTGTTAACGTTGAAAACGAGAGGATCCTATTATTTGAAAGGAGCCTGTTAACGATCAAAAAGAAAAGTATCCTTTTAATTGATAAAAGCCTACTAACTTTTGAAAGAAACCTCTTGCGATACAAAAACAGAAGGAGCCTATTTTAAAAGTGAAAGAACCTCTTGCAAAATGAAAATGCAAACAATATAATGTGAAAATTTAAAAGTTAAGAGGAGAGAAAGAATGGCGTGGTCAATTTGTATTGGTTCGGCTTATAACTCAAGCTTACGTCCAATCCCCAAGCATCTAACTTAAGTATTTCACTATTAAAACCAAGTAGTAATTTGATGGGCCTCTTCAAGCTCACAAATGTATATTTTTGAAGATTCTTCAACTTTCCATAGTAGTAGTATTTTGCTAGTCTCTACAAGCTCTCAATAAGAAATGTATGAACAATTTTATTGTCTCTCTTAATAAAGTGACATCACTTTCTAAGGTATAAAGAGTTTGATATAATTTTCAAGAAATAATGAAGTTCTAAAACATTTCACAAGTCTTGTGTCTATCTGTGTTATCTTCGCAACTACATTGGTTCTTCCTTAAGAAGACAATTTCTTTAACTAGTCGTTGCTTAATCTTTGATATTATTTTTGTTGAAATCTTCGATAATTAGACGTTAAGAAGAATATTCTACCAAGATTTTCGGAGTTAATTATTCGAATAAGTAAGATTCTTCCGGATGTCATGGACTCATTTCTAAAAAGGTAAGTTTATAAAGAAGACTCGTGCGAGAAAAAAAACAATTATTTCATTATTTTATTTCCTTTTTAAGAAGTGTATTGTTATATATATAAGAAAATAAATCTAATTTAAATTTTAAAATATTATACATTTATTATCAAAATTGTTAATCTTAAACTTTGAGCTAACAATTTTAAACAGGACATTTGTCCTGTACTTCTTTACATAAATTAGACAACACCTTCCCAACCCTTTTTTAAGTGTGAACATTTTCAAAGTACCTTTCAGGTTTTAAATTTTTCAAAAGGATAGCTTTCAAGTTTTGAAGGCCCTACCTAATGTATGGTATTGCTTTCACGTAAAGTTTCCCCAATTGGCTCCTCCACATCAATTTTCGAAATGCCTAAAAAAGGGAATTATTATTATTATATGACCATTAAGCTTTGTTTAACTTACGTAATTGTGCACTAACTAAGTTTTAAAGAAATCTAAAGTTGAAAACGACACAGCACAGCCCCATTTGTTTTCATAATCTGCGCCACATATTTCTTTTTTCATTTTTGTTGTAACACACAACTCAACTGTACGTTTGTTGTATGTTCCTTAGTCTCTCCTGCACATTAAAATGAAACAGATGGAAACCTACATAGAAGGTTCAGAGCACTTAAAGCACATTAAAATGAAACAGATGGAAACCTACAAAGAAGGTTCATAGCCACTTAATAATATATTACTTTTAGGGATGTTTTAAAAATCAGCTCAGAAAATAGACCAATAAAATAAGAAGTTTAAGGCATATATTATTAAACTGTCATTAAATCAATTAAAGATTAAATAAAAAATAAAGAAATTGAAATATGATTGAATGAAATTATCGTTAGTTATCGAAGAATTTAAAATTTAATTTAAAAAATAATCATTAAATAAAATTTAATTAATTAATTTAAGTTTATAACAACTTAGTGATTTATAAAAATTGACAAATTAATTAATAAATTGATCGGTTTTTAACTACAAATGTTATTAAAATAAATCGAACTGAAAAATTAAAAATTAGACCAAAAAGTTGAATTATTGAATGTTTTTACTGTTGAACTTGTCGAACCGATTGAATTTTTTAATCATTAGTTTTTGGAGTTAGTTATATTGGAGTCTCTTTTAAAAAAATTATTTTAAAATTATTATTTACTTCTCGTAGAATTATTTAACTTTCAAATAACTAACTTTAGATATGATAAATCAGTTTGGGTTCAACTCGATCTAATGCAAGTCAACATATCAAAAAATTTGAATTAGTGAAAATTTAGATCGAATTCGAATTTATAAAGCCAATTAAAGCAGGTCAACTAAATTATTAAGCATTAAAATAATGTCATTTTTAGTTAAAATTTGTTTAAGTGATATTATATTAACAATTAGAAATAATATTTCGTTACACTAAATTTTAAAATAAAAATTAAGAAACTATATGAAAATTAATAATTTTTTAAAACGAGAAAGTTGAAATTATATATACATATAAAGAATTTTAGGTTTTATACAATAATTAGGTGGTTTACTTTATTTTAGTGAGAAGGGTACCCAAATTTGAAGCTCAAAAGTAGTATACATACATTCGAGAAATGGAGGAGAGAATAATCCTTGGATCGGCTGTTACGAAGCACTGAGATGCATTTGTCTGAGAATCTCCATAAACAAAACCAAAACCATAATTTAGGTTTCAACTTTCAACTTTCAACAAACCCCAAAAAAAATAATAATAAGAGCGACCCATTAGTCTAAATTTGATAATATTGTATTCAGGTTCAAGACAAAAACACCAGATCCTGTGGCTCCCTAGCCAGATATTCCAGAGCTATTTTATGCACGCATTACTATAATAAACCTGCCTCTGCTACTTCTGCTAGTACCGTGAGAGATTAGAGATGTGTATTATATTACTTTCAACTTGAAACTTACACACACTTATTTTATTTTATGCTGAATAATAGGTGAATAATAAGATTTGAATTTATCATTACTTGATTATAAAGGTTTTGATATTATATTAAGTGACCGTTTCATCACAATAGCTTAAATTGTTGTGTGAGACCAACTTAATTAATTTTATATATTCACTAATAACATAAACATTACAAATAAACTAATCGAATCGAACATTATTTACGTATTAATTTAATATAACTCTTAATTTCGAACCGAACTAAACTATTAACGAAAGTGACTTATCTTCCCGAAAACCTAGAAGCCAAAACTCTTTTTGAAGATACCTTTGTGAACCCTAGGCTTGGTGTACATAGCAAGAACCATCTCAAAGTGACGAGATCTTGTACGAATGGATTTAGTAATGACTGATAACCTTCATCCTTTTCTTAAATTTTAATTATTAATTTAAATAGAATTGAAGAAAATTATCATATTATGGCGATTAGTTATGAAATTGTCATATTATTTCTTGATCCTGGACGTCAGACACTGGACAAAGCCTGTCTGGTGTTGTTATAGGTGACCTTGGACGGTTCAGACATTATGCATAGTTCCCATTTCTGTTCTTCCATAAAACTATTGGTGTACTGGACCGGCTGCTGTGCAAGGACAAGCAAAGAATCGGTGCACATGTGAAGTTTGGTGGCTGGCCAGCATCGGGACTCAGAATTTAAAGGGTGACTCAGAGCATCGTTTTCATGGATTGGAACATGTGCAGCTTCTGAACTGACGTACCTGGAAATTTGTGTAGAAACAATAAAACTAATTTTATATAATTTTATGAAAGATTAAAAATAAATTATTGTTCAAATTGTGTGAAAATTAATAATTATTAATATTTATCATAAAATATATTATTGTCATTATTTAATTACTAATCTTTTTTTTTTAAGAGAGAACAGCGATTATCTCGAGAAATAATGATCCAAAATACAGTCAAGCATATCAACCCACACCTAAAAACGATTATAAAAAACAAACGCCCGAACAAGAGAGTGGGCTCTCCTATTTCCCGAATGCCTAATCTAAGAAACAAAGATATTATCCCTAGTGCATAAAATATCCTTACAGTCTAAAATTATAAGACCAAAATATGAAAAATCCAAAAACCTTGAGATCAAAGCATGAATAAGAAGTTGACTATCAGTACAAATAGAACCTGCTTGTAACATGCCCTCACCAGCAAATAACAAATACTGCCCAAGAACAAGCGCCTCCGTCATTACTGAACCTCCATTGCCTTCCTCGTAACCTGAAAGTGCTAATGAAAATGAACCTTCTCCGTCTTCAAATAGAATGTCAAACTTATAAATTTTTTATTTTTATTTTGAATTATTGTGTCTGAATGTTTAGGTTTTAATCAAATAAAAATAAAATATTTGTAGGATAATAATAATAATTTAAATAATTACTTTGAGAAATTATAATAATTTAAATTATACAACAAATAAGAAATAGATTGTAAATATATCGTGTTTAGATAAAATGAGGTAAAATAAATTCATAATTAGATCATATATAGTTCTTAAAATCGAGATGTGAAGTAATAGTGCGGCTAAAGTAAGCCGTTTAGCTGAGTTTGATGGAGTCTTTGGCTTATTAAGTTGATGATGATGACGAACATTTGATTGAGACCTAAGTGTTCCTTTTCTTTAGATTTTAGGGTACACAAACCCAAATTTCAAATGTGCATTCATTATATAGTTTTAAATGTCACACACGCAACAGGAAATTTACTATTAAAATTTTGGGCTGACAATGAAAGGCGTCCCTACAAGACATAATCAATTGATAAACAGCAAGTTTTTCCAACTAGAGGAATTTCCTGTCATGAACTGCATTTTGAGTGGACCATTTTTTTTTAAATTATTAAAATAATTGAATAATTTATTTAAAGCACGTAATTTACGAAATACTAAATTTACTTCATGATTTAACTAATGTATTTTCATCAATATATAAAATTAAAGTAAATAAGAATTAAAATCAATTTTCAATTTTGAATTTATCCTTTCTTTGTCTGACCTAACTAAATTTTAGCCTCTGTTTGGTTGAGCTTATGCCAGTAGAGTTTTGTCAACAAAATTTTTTATGTAGATCTTTTCTAAAAAGTTAGTTGATTGTTTGGTTGTCATTTAAAAAAAATTTGAAGGAACTTTATACAATTGACTGTTTGGCAGCATAAAAATAAAAATATTTTAAATTTTAACTATATTTTATTTTGTAATAAAAATTATTTATACATACAAATATTATTTAAAGTATATTAAACAATATACAAAGCACAATATATTAAATATTATATAATTTTAAACCAAATGAAATATAAATGAAAATATATCTAACTTAATTTTTTATAAGGATTATAATATAAGTAAACTAATATCAAAAATAAATATTAAAAAAATATATAAAAAGTCAAATAATATTATATAAATCTTAAAATAAATATTCAAATTGAATAAATAGTTAAATAAATAATAAACGAAAAGATGAGTTTGTGGATATTGTAAGAATTAAGTGCAAAACATAAGGACAAAAGGGACTAAAAATAGACTCATTAATTAATATGAAAATTTTACCCAAAAAAATCATCTAAGAGGATTTTTTTTAGAAACTTCAAATTTGAAATTCTTAAAAAGTTATATTTTAGCTCAAAAAAGTTATATTTATTTAAAAAATATTTTTTTATTTTACAGTAAATACTCAGTTTTTTTAAAAAAAATTATAGTGGAGAAAAATTACTTATTAACCTCTCATAAACTCGCACAAAGAGGCACTTAATTTAGCTCAAGAAAAGCTTTTGTCTTCTTCTTTTATACTAGCTATGTTTCCATCTGAATAGCATCTAGTCCACTTTTAGGTAACAATGATTTATAGAATTAGCTAATAGTGGTAAAAACTAATATTAATAAGCGTTAAATCCAAAACAAATAAGTTAAACAACAATTAGCAAGATTAATATTTGGATTATACTCACTCATTATTTATGTGGCCTTTCTGATCCACTCATGCACGTATGTATATTTTATACTTTATGCTAGACGTTTGAATGTGATGCGTGAACAACATCGTTCCAATATTGCAATATTCGATCAAACTTCTTTTTATCAAATTTGTATATATATGTATGTATATATACACATACATACACACTTAAAAGAACTTACATAATAATAAATAGGGTGGTAATAATATATATCTTCACAAAATTATGTCCACGTAAAATAGTATTAAAAATTAAAAAACATATTAATTTTGTTAGAAATAGTTACATAATTTTAAATGTGAAATGTCCGTACTTAAAAATAACGATAAAAAAATTCAACTAATCTAATCGTAAAATTCTTAAATAGTCTAATTTTTCAATTCGAGTTTTAATTTCATGTTTAATTTATTTTAACAACTATTATTATTAAAAATCGATCGATCCATTTTAGTAAGTTAATAAGTTTTTATAAATTAAAATAAAGCAATTAATGTTCATTTAATAATTTTTTTAATTATACTTTAAATTTTTCAATAAATAAAAACAATCTTTTTCAATCATATTTCAAAATTTTAACTTTATTTAATTTTTTGTTGATTTTATAATAGTTTAATACCGGTTGAACCATTTAAATCTTTTATCTTACCGATTTAACTTGCGGTCAAATTTTAAAGTATTGCTTAAAAATAATTATTACAAATTTTTACATTGAATTAAAAATAAAATTAGAAACATAACATAATCTACTCTCCAAATGAATAATACCCTCTTTACTAAAAAAATATTAAAAAAACTCAACGTGGTTGGGATCTTACCTATCTCTATTAATCTTGTCGAATCATGAAAGCAATAAATGTGTAAGTTTAGGTTCTCGATCAAATATCATACTTGTAAATGTCTCATTCAACCACTTAAAGCTGCACCAAACCTTTGCCTTTTTTTTCCAGTTTAAAATTTCCTTCTTTTTGTTAAGCTAGTGAACACTTGTCCATGTTTAAGAGGACGCTATTAATTATTAACTAAAGTACTTTTTTAAGTGTTGTAACTCTCTACTATATACAATATAAAAATGTGGACACTAAAGGCAAAACCTTGTAATTGTTCCTACTTATTGACATTTTACAATGTCCACCTAGCGTTTATGTTATAAAATGACTAGGGAAATAGTGTAGCTACCTTTGTCAAAAAATAATTAATATTTGACATAAAATATGGTTAACATTAAAATAAGTAGTTACAGTTTAATAATTTTAGCTGAATTGATTATTTAAATCGTCCGTTAATTTATGTAATATAAATTATTTATAGGAATTTATGCAAAATGTGTATATATATTTCTTAAATGCTTAAATTATTTTCTTTTATTGGAATTATAAGATGTTCATCTCTTTAATATTTTAACAATTATTTATTTTATATATAATAATTTTCAGCCAATTGGATACCCTCTTTGAATATATAGTACAAGACTAATATTTGTAATTAATTTTTTTAAGACAAAAGAAAGGAAAAATAATTAAGCACTTGGTTCCAACATCTGTTTTTAAAATCGGACCGGACCGGCCGGTCAGACCGGTCGGTGGTCCGGTCCGATTTATGCCACAAAACCGGTATTCAATTGACCCGGTGTGAACCGGTCAAAACGGGTGAATTGATCGGTCGGACCGGTTCGGTTCGACAATTTTTTTTATTTTTTTTTTGAATTTTTAAATATTTTTAATATTATATATAATTAAATATAATTATTGCATAATTATTACGTCACACCGGTTCGATCGGTGGTTGAACCGGTCAAACCGGTAATCAGTAAGGCCACCGGTTCGATGACCGGTCCAGGTTTCAGAACATTGGTTCCAACCCAAAGGCTAAACAGGCTAGGTCAATTTCCATGGTAGTCCATGTGGCTGACAATGATAGGCTCTTAAACTGGTCCTCACTGAAAAAGGTGACGTGTCTGGTCAAACTGACTGACCATCTTACTCAATTACGCATCAATTTGCGGTTTTTAATGAGCGGCGCCGTTTCGTTCAACTTTCCATCCATATCGGGCACCTGTTCACAATTTAACACTTGGGGTTCTTACATGCCGCCGTGGTTGAACACTGACCGTCGGATTATTCTTTCTCTCTAGTTCATTTTATTCGATTTTTATCCATGAAAATGTGAGTTAAAATCTTTATGTTAAAGGGGAAAGTTTATGATGTGTTTTTAAATGAATAAATAAAGAAAGCTGCAAAGTTCAGTTTATTATATCTTAAATTTGGAATTTTATAATTGTTGTGATTCAAAATTTAAAGAAGTTAAGAAAAATAAGAATATAAAAGAAGTCATTTTGTTTATAATTATATAAATAAATAAAATGCTGATGAAAGTGACATTTTTTATGTAAATAAATATTATCTGTTAATTTAGTTTTTTCATATCTTATTTCTCTAATTTTAGCCGCTTCTAATTTCGCAACAGAACATCGAATATAGCGTTTCGAAATGTTTAAATTGAATACTAACATTTTTAAAACATTCAAAATAAATTATAAATATGCGAAAATTTTAACATAGTTAACTTTCCATCAATTATTGACCCGACACTATTTTTTATTTGATAATAGATCCACCTTTTATTTTTTAAAATAAAAAGTGGGTCTTACAGTTATGTGACAAGTGAGATTCATCGTATACAATATATAATAACGGGGCTTACTTATTGTGTTATATTTGTAGACCTCGTGACAATAATACTTACTGTCTATTAAAAAAAATATGTTGACATGACATTTAATAGATAGAGAGTTAATCTGGTCAAATTTTATGTTAATTTAAGATTTGTTCGGTTTTGAAATTTTTGAAAACTCAATTTAAATATTCCAAAATGTTAAGATTTAAGTTGTATTCTATTATAAAAATTGAGGTTTAAAATACACTTTTATCCAATTTACTTATTTTCTCCTCTTTTTTCAAAAGAACTTTTGTTAAGGACATGAAATCTTCATTTATAACAAAATGTAATTTTTAGTGATGAAGATCTACATTATTGCATAGATAATTTTTTTAAATTGATTAAGTTTAACCATTCCAATACTATAGAATATAGAGTAGCTTGGCAACCTAATTAAACAATTGATTAATATATATATATATATGTGTGTGTATGTGTGTGTGAGTCACGATCAAAAGTTTCAAAGGCAATAAAACTTTGATTTCCATAGCTATTTGATGCTTTGAACCTACCAAGATTCTTTTAATGGGTTCCAAACAACATAACATATTTATGTCTAATGACATAATAGGTTGTATGGACCGCCGTTTTAATACTTGAATTGAGTGTGCGACGACGGCAAAAAGCTCAGTTTCTAGAAAACATAGTACGTGGCTAGGTTATGGCCTTCAAAGTCGATCATCTAGCTAGAATATAGCTGAGATATTCTAGCTGAGATAGAGCATATCTTAATACTCCATAATATACCTCTTTAATTAATAAATGACAATGTCAATATCTTTAACTTTATTTTTCATTTTTTTAAAAAATTATTGGGAAAAACGCACGGCGTGGCATGTTGGCGAGAAATGAGAATATAGGGTCCATTAATTTAGTGGCTAGGTGTTAATTATTACTTGTATGCTTATCTTATAATTACTCTATTAATTAGTGGCTAGGTATGATGTAAGATATTCGATTTCACACCTTTTTAAATATTATGTTTATTTTCAGTTATTTAAAAAAAATTATAGTACTAAACTATTAAAAATTAGTTGTATTGAGTGTTTATAAAATTATTTAATAATATTTGTAAAACCAATAACAACAACAATATTTAGTAACAATTCCGTTGAATTAAAATATGAGAAGTTTCAATAATATCCTACCTTATCTTTATGTAATAAAAATGCTATTTTTAATAGACTCACATATAATATAAATTAATAATAATATAAGATATCAATAAATACGTATAACTAAACATATAAATTTATGTAATATAATATATATAGAACAAGGTAAATAATAGTATAAGATAAAATACTTATATAAATACATAAACTAGGACAAAGCGAGATAATTGCAAGATAAATAACACAAATCATTTCAATGAAATATGATTTAAAAAATTTAAAACATATTTTATAATTCTAGTATAATAAAGTATTTTCAAAGTACTTTTTAATAATGAATATTTTATAATAAATAAAATTATATAATTTGTTTTTTATTTTATTCAAATATTTAATAAACTCTTAGATGTTCAATATTAATTTTAAAGATAGTAACTATAAATTTTCCATAAGTAAATTATTATTTTCGATTTTTTGTCACACTAAGGATGTGATTATTTGGTGGCTTTGAGAAGAGAGGAATGAGTATGGAATAAAAAATAAAGCTTGGTAAGAGGTTACGATTAAATGACTTTTATTTTCATTCTTTACTTTTGACAATTGCTTGAGTCATTCCTAGCTTTGCTATCATTATTTATTCCTACTATATGACTCAAAACAATGTTTAATTTTTTTTTGGTTTAGTAAGGTTTAGTATTCTTTAACTAATAATATAATTAATTAATTAATTAAAATTTAAGTCATTCATTAATTAAAATATTGTAATTAATGAATTAAAATATAATTGATTCATTAATTAAAATATTGTAATTAATTAATTAATTAAAATATTATAATTAATAAATTACATTATAATTAATTAAAATTTAATTTATTCATTAATTACATAATTAATTACAATATATTAATTAATTAATATATTGTAATCAATTATGTAATTATATTAATATATTGTAATTAATTAATTATATTATTATGTAATTAATGAATAAATTAAATTTTAATTAAGTATAATAAATTAAAATATAATTAAATTTTATTTTCAATCTTTTTTACAAACCAACCACTATCAATGGTAATGATAATCATTCGTTTCTCTTGACTAACCATCATAATTATAATGATAATATCGATTCTCATTTCTTATTATATTCATTCTCGTTCCTATTATAATTAATTAAAATATAATTAAAATTTATTTATCACTATTTTTTACAAACCAACCATTATTAATGGTAATGATAATCATTCATTTCTCTTAACTAACCATCATAATTATAATGATAATATCGATTCTCATTCTTATTACTATTCTCCTATCCGAACCAACCGTCCCTAAGTCTCTTCCATATATATCTACATAATCCATATTTAAATATATTTAAATTTTATTGTAAATAGTAAGCATTACTTTAAAAAAACAATCTAAAGACACCTTGCGTTGTCTCATAAAGAGGCACGATAAAAGTTCAGAGGCCTCGAAAATCCAACAAGGTGGAGGCAAAAGAAGAGTAATTTTAAAAGGAACTAAAAGCGAAAAAGCAAACTAAAAGCAAAAGTGAGATACTATCGACCAAAACTTGACGCCTTAGTCACCTAATTCAAATCCCACATATAATAATCCGAAATCCTTTTATTCGAAATACGAGTAAAATAAAAAAAATAATTTAATATCTTAATATAAGATTAAAATACCTCTCGAGTCAGCTTTCTATATTCAAATTCTATACCAGTGGTAGAGATAAAAAGAAAAATGTCTATTACCATACGAGAGTCGTAGAATTAATTCCTTGTGTGTACAAAGTGGAACATGTCACCTTATAAGTAAGCTGCCTCGAAAATGCGAGTTAGAAATAAAAAGGGTGTATTAAAAAATTAGTGGTTACACATTACACACCTAATTAAATAAATAGGATCATCAATTATATGGTCATTTTTTTATTTCATAAAAGGATTACTTTCGTGATTCAAACTCGTGACTTAAATAAATATAAGAAAGATTTTATAATCATTATAATAATAACTAGATAAGATATTTAAATTTTATTATTTAAAAAATTAATTTTATATAAAATTTTCAATTTAATAATTAATATGTCAAAATATGTATAAATTAGATTAAAATATATTACTAATAAATAAATATTTATGTAATATTCAATGGACATATTATATCAATAAAAATACAATTTTGACTTAATTATATAAAATTTAAATATTAGTTATTAAATTTAAATTATTAAAGAAAAAACAAAAAGTAGGGTTAGGACATAGGAGTGAGTGTGATTAAAATATAAGCTAACGTGTAGCACCTCAAGTGGGAAAAAGAAGATGCTAAGAAAGTGATTCCAATTTCTAAGAAGTGGGGTCCCCATTTCAGACACGAAGCTTACTTTCATGCAACGAATTCCAGACAAAAACCACAGGTGTCCGCATCACTTGAAAAGAAAGCTATTTTAGTCCATTGTGGATAAATACACAAAAGTGATCATGTCCTAACGTTGACACAGGTGGCTTCTTTTAATTGGGTATTCTCTTTAGAAAAAAAAAAAGAGCGAAGAGACACTCTCAAATAAATTATAAATACGTAAAGTGTCCAGTTCCTACATTATTCAGGAACAGGCACTTGCAAAGATTCGCTTCGTGGCGTAAGAAAAACATAATTGCAACTACTCTTCTTTAGTGGTATAAAATATAAACTGATAAAACTCTTGATAAGGGCCTCATTTAATTTAAGTAAGGTCGTGAGTTTAAACAGATTTCATATATACAACTGTTTAAAATTTAAAACTAGTATTTTGTTTCCCTATTTAAGGCTAGTATTTTGTTTTCCGTAAGGAACCTACCGACTTGAGCAAGAATTAGTCTAGATATAGATGACTTAAAGGTACCTTTCTATAATTGAAATCTTCTTAACATACTTAATGGGCAACAAAAAAAAACTAATAAAAACTGAAAGTTAAATCGGTAATATAAAAATTTTAAAGTTTATAAAAGTTTAACCGATATTAAACTATCATAAAATTAATTAAATATTTTAAAATAAGAATGAAAAAGATTATCTTAACTCATCGAAGAATTTAAAGTTAAATTGAGAAAAGATTTTTAAATAAAGGTTAATTAATTAATTTTAATTTATAATAATTTATTAATTAATAAAAAATTAATCACATTTTAATAGCAAGTAAATAAAATTGAAATTATTAAAGTAACTCAAACTGATCAATTAATAGATTGATTGATTTTTTTATCATTGGCATAAGCTAAAAAATTATGTATTTTAAATAAATTATTTAAGATTATTTAAAAATAAAATAATCTAATAAAATATAAACTAATAAAAACCTGCTTCAAAAGTTAAAATGGTAATAAAAAAATTTAACCGGTATTAAATTATTATAAAATTAATTAAATATTTTAAAATAAGAATAAAAAAGATTATCCTATTATGTTATTCTGATAATTAAAATAAAACTTTGAACATGATATTCACAGATTACTTATGTTATAGCTAAATATTATTTTATCCCTTTAATATTTTATTTTATTTATTGATATTGCTGAACGTACACCAACTAGAATAAGAACATGTGTGTATGGTATGGTACAATCCTACAAAGTCTTAGTTCTCTTGTAAATTTCTGCGTGATGGCGACAAGTTCAAAAAAGACTTGTCGTTTGATAGGTGCATCATAAGGGACCCACATCACATGCCTTCACCAATCCCTGCACAAAAGGAATCAGGAGCATGGGGACCATGTTAAAAAAGATGTAGGGGACCATTCTAATTTTATTGTAATTTTTATTTTTATTGTGATGTGTGGAAGCAAAAGTAATTGGATGCTCTCCTGTTTCCCACAACAAAGCACTATCAAAATCATCTAAACACACATAGCCAAAAAATAAATTATAGTAAAGTTTAAACTAATACGAAAAAAATACTTAAAGTTTAAAATATTTAATTAATATTATATGGTCATAAAATTAGTTAAATATTAAATAAAATTAAAAAATTTAAAATATAACTAAAAGATATTATCTTTATATATTTATTTAATTAAATAAAAATTTATTTATTTATTTCAATTCATAAAAGTTTAATAATTTATAATAATTAATTAATTAATTGATTAACTAACCAATTTTTAACTACAATAGTCATTAAAGTGAATTGAACCAAAACTTTAAAAAGTTCAAAATTTTTATGATTAAATCGATTGAACTGATTAAAATTTTTTAATTATTGATAAAAGTAATAAAGTGAAGGACACCATTATTATTATTGTGAAGAAAAGGAAATGAGAGGATGAAATTTAATTGAGAGCTAATTTTTTTGAATTGTGAAAAAAACTAGCATTTCAAAAGAAAAAGAAAATTTTGAAATAAAAAACGTATCTCATTGATCTTATTCCTAAGAAATAAAAGTTAGTAAACCAAAGATATTGAAACTCACATTGATCTATATTTTATATGATCTAAAAAAATTCAAGGTTGACTACAAGTATGTAATTAATTGTTTAAAGATGTAATAAAATTTAAAAGTATAATAAGAATTATTTTTAAAATTTTGTTAATGCTTTTTCTTTTTCAGTTTTTAAATATCTAACTGAAAATTAAATTAAAAAAGGAAATTTTAAGGTAAAAATGTTCGTTGATATTAAGTCGTCATAAAATTAGTATATAATAAAAACTAAATAAAATAGAAAATTTTAAAATAAGATTAAAGAATGAGAGTATTCTTATATGCTGAAGAAATTGAAATTTAATCGAGGAAGGAAACTATTAAATAAAAGTAATTGATTTATAAAAATTAATTATTTTATGAAAAAAACTAATTATTTAACAAACTGGTTGATCTTTAATAACTAAAATTATCAAGATAAACTTAATCGAAAAATTAACCGGTTCAAATATTCTTATAAATTAAAAAAATGATTTTTTATTTTATTGCTTAACATTTTCACTCTGCAAAATTTAAATATATTAAATAATTTATATTTATTAAATTATGTATTTCAATTTTGATTTTATTAAAAATATTATATATATATATATATTAAAATATGCAATTACTTATTAAATTAAGTAATTAAAATTAAAAAAATCAAAATTGCAATTTAAATACTTTAAAAATTATGCACTTAAAGAATAGTTCTCAATTTCTTATATTTAAATTTAAATTTAAATTAATAGATCTCTCAAACTTTTTTTTAAATAGATATAAGCCTTTCAATTTCGATTTGATCAAAATATTAATACAAATTAAAATATGCAAATATGTAAAAGATTATCAAAATTTGACAAATAATAATAAATTCAATATAATAATTAAGTACGACAATAGGTTAATTCGACAACAGCCTCACCATCGGACGTCTTAAACTCTGTTTTGCCGAAACTTTTTGTTGTTATTGTCTATGTTAAGGTTTGAAGGTCCAACAAAAAGCTGCATCTCCCGACTGATATGTCTGTTTTTCTTTGGATTTAACAAAGGACCGTTCTTTTTTAAGAATCTATCTCTTTCTTTGGTTTTTAATTTTTTAATTTAATTAATTTTATAATTTTATAATTAAAAATTAATCAATTAATTAATTAATTAATACAAAATTTTACCCAACAAATTATTGTGGATAACTTAAAATTTATAAGCAATAATATTGAATTTATGTAAATTAATTTTAAATTTTTAGGGTGAGTCTCATATTTAGTTTTTACTTATTTCTTAAATTATTTTTTTGATTAAAGCGATTATTAATTAAATATATTTTAATGAATTTATTTCAAATTTTTTTAAACATTATGTAAATGATTATTAATTACTTAATATAATTTATATTAAGTACTTGATAGAATTTACATAATTATTGTAATTTTATCTTAATAAATAATTTTATTAAAATAATATGATAGACTTTTAATATAAGGTCTTTTAAATTTTGTAGGATTCAATCTCTTATCCTAAATTTTTCCTTCCAAAAATTTCATCTACATATGAGCTTCAAATGCAAATTTAACTTTTTAGGACACTACTTGGAGTTCGACCTAACCCTAATCTAATTAGAGTTATGTGATTTTTAGTTTTGGACAATCTAAAATAATATTATTTTAATTTTTATTAAAATATTAACGTTATTTTTAGATTTGAATATAATTTTAACTATAATTAATTTAAATTAAATTTACTAAAATCAAATATAATTAGACTTTAAACCCTAAATACTACAACAATAACATTATCATTAAATAAGAATCTTTTTAAAATCTAAAATTTAAAAAATCTAATAATACACAATTTTTTAAATTTAATAGTGTGAACATGGAAACTATCGATTCAGTAGTCACGGCAAAGGACAAGAATACTACAGCCGAGCAAAACATTTTTTCTTCTTTTACTTGAAAACATTTTTGTTTTCATTCTTCATCTTTTGTTTAACATTTTCTTCAATCACCATTTGTTGAAATTTAATTGAGAGTTATTTTTTTTTTAGTTGCGAAGAAAAATAAATTAGCATTTTCAAAAGAAAGAGGAAATTTTGAAATAAAAAATATATCTCATTGATCTTATTCATAAGAAATAAAAGTTAGTATACAAAAGATATTGAAACTCACATTCATCTATATTTTATATGATCTAAAAAAATTTAAGGTTGAATATAAATATGTAATTAATTATTTAAAGATGTAATAAAATTTAAAAGCATAATAAGAATTCTATTTTTAAATTTGTTATTTCTTTTTCTTTTTTGGTTTTTAAAAAATCTAACTGAAAATTAATTTAAAAAATTTAATGTTAAAATGTTCAATTGATATTAAGTCGTCATAAAATCTGTATATAATAAAAACTGAACAAAATAGAAAATTTTAAAATAAGATTAAAGAATGAGAGTATTCTTATATGTTGAATTAGTTGAAATTTAATTAAGGAAGGAATTTATTAAATGAAAGTAAATTAGTTTATAAAATTAATTATTTTAAGAAAAGGCTAATTATTTAATAAACTGACTGGTTTTTAATAACTAAAATTATTAAGATAAACTTAATTAAAAAATTAACCGGTTCAAATATTCTTATAAATTAAAAAATGATTTTTTTTTATTTTATTGCTTTACATTTTCACTCTATAAAATTTAAATATATGTTAAATAATTTATATTTATTAAATTATGTATTTCAATTTTGATTTTATTAAAAATCTAATATATGTTAAAATATGCAATTCCTTATTAAATTAAATAATTAAAATTAAAAATATCAAAATTGTAATTTGAATATTTTAAAAAATTAAGCACTTAAAGAATAGTTTTCAATTTCTAGCACATCTATATGTGGGTCTATTAAAATAGCCTCTATATTATATAAGAATAAAACTGCATATTATCGTACCTTTTTAAACTTGGTTTCGTTACTAGATTTCAGGCTGAGTTGACAATAATGTAAATGACGAAAAGGTTAATTCGAAAACAGCCTCACCATCGGACTTTATTAAACTCTGTTTTGGCGAAACTTTACTTTTTGTTGTTATTGTCTATGTTAAAGTTCGCAGTTCGAAGGTGCAACAAAAAGCTGCATCTCTCGACAGACATGTACGTTTTTCTTTGGATTCAATCAAAGGACCGTTCTTTTTTAAGAATCTATCTCTTTTTTCGGTTTTTAATTTTTTAATTTTATTATTAAAAATTAAAATTAATTAATTAATACACATTTTTACCCAACAAATTATTGTGGATAACTTAAAATTTATAAGTGATAACATTGATTTATTACATAAATTCAATATTATCACTTATCGTGAACTAAAAATTAATTTTAAATTTTTAGGGCAAAGTATTTGAATCTTATATTTGGTTTTTACTTATTTCTTAAATTATTTTTTTGATTAAAGAGATTATTAATCAAATATATTTTAACAAACTTACGTCAAAATATTTTAAATATTATGTAAATTATTATTAATTACTTAATAAAATTTATATTAAGTACTTGATAGAATTTATATAATTATTGTAGTTTTATCTTAATAAATAATTTTATTAAAATAATGCAAAAATTTAACCTATTCGGACACTACTTAGAGTCCTACCTAACCCTAATCTAATTAGAGTTATGCGATTTTTAGTTTTTGATGATCTAAAATAATATTATTTTAATTTTTAAATTAATTATATTACAATAATAACAACATCATTAAATAAGAATCTAGTTGAAATCTAAAATTTAGAGAAATCTGATAATACAAATTTTTTTAATTTAAGAGTGTGAACATGGAAAATATCCAATTCAGTAGTCATGGCAAAGGACAAGAATACTACGGCTGAGCAAAACATTTTTTCTTTCTTTTACTTGAAAGCATTTTTGTTTTCATTCTTCATCTTTTGTTGGTATCCTCCTTGGTAAGTGGAAAGTTCGCTAACTTGGACATTTTCACTCTAGGTTGGAGACTATACGCCGTACCATTCATAGCAGCATCTATACAAAGTTGGGTCTCTGTTGTCGTAAACAAAAGCAAGGAGTGGCCTTAAAATCGGGTAAAGTATAAACCCACCTTTTAAAATTTCTATAAATTAATAATCTAACACTTGCTATGATATTTATATAAAGCCATGTTTTAAAAATCAACCGATTTAATGATAAAATTTTTAAATAAGCCAATGTTTAATTAATCAGTCAATTTTTATAAACAATTCATTTTTTATAAACTAAAATAAACATTTAACAATCTTTTTTAATTAAATTTTAAAATTTTCAATAACTAAGACATTTTTTAATAAATTTATAAATTTTTAAATTTTATTCAATCTTTAATCGGTTCTATAACGATCTAATACTAGTTGAACTTTTTAAACCTTAAACTTTTTTTTATATATAAATTTTAACTTCTGATCAAGTTTTGAAAGTATGTATCGATGTAAAGAAGATTTTTCTTCTAATTTAATTATTTGAATAACATTTAACATTTTAAATTGCACTAGACTGAAAATATAATATATAATTTAATAAATTATAAAAAGTTTAAATAAGTTCTTATTGTTAATTTGTATACCATTTTCTCCTTTATTCAAAATATAACGAGTATAACAATATATATTTATTTAATGGTACAATTTTCACCATTAGATGTTGTAAGGCTCCTTTCATTTATTGAAGAACGTGACAAGCACAATGATAATAAGAAAATGAAAAAAGAATACAACTTTGAAAGGTCTTTTGGGATTTTGCTGATATTCCATGGATCATCTTAATGTCTTGATACGGTTGGTTTGATTTTTAGGAACTAATTTATACATTGAGATAATGCAATTATTGTTAATCCTTTTGAATCTATATTTAAAATTAATAGTAATATTTTAAAAATCGGATAAAAATTTAAATTGATAAGATAAAAAATTTAGGGGCTGTTTGTTTCCTTTTTTTCTCCGTTTTTTGTTGTCGTTTTTATAAAAAGAAAAACAAGTAAGTAAAACGTGTTTGGTTTACTCTGTTTCAATTTTTTGTTTTTAAAAATAAAAAAACCATAACAGTTTTACAGAAACCAAAAAACATCGTTTATCTTAATTTTGACAACAAGTTTTCTTCGACAAAAAACCAACCTTGGTTTCTATCTTGAAATAATAATAATAATAATAATAATAATAATAATAATAATAATAAATTTTATAATAATAATTAATAATTAATAATTATAAGATAATTAATTTGGTATAATAAAATTAATAATAAAAATAAAAATATTAATAGTATTAAAAATAGTAAGAAGAAAATTTATAACAATAATAATAATATTATTATTAACAATAAATAATAATAATAATAATAATAATAATAATAAATTAATCATAATAAAATTAATAAGAATAAGAATAACTTAATAATA
>JANIJH010000223.1:65317514-65342170 GCA_024520975.1 Erythroxylum areolatum | reverse complement strand
TTCCCAAATTTAATGGAATAAATCCATTCCCTTGGAATTGAAAACTCCAAAACAAACACTATTTTTTACTATTATTCAATTCCTTCATTCCCAAACCCTCAAACCAAACACCCCCTTAGTATACGCGTAAAGATTGACTTCTTCAAACCCCAAGGAAATTTCGCACTAAATGACTCAGCCATGCTCAGTAAATCTTCCAATGAAAGCGAAGAGAGAACTGGGTGTTTTCTTCTGTCACTTTCCAATCCAAAGGTCGTAGCTTGTGAGGGAAGTGGCCGTATCTTTAACACCTTTTTGTTACGCGTTTCCTCCACAATCGAAGTCATTTATTGTCATGGCATGAATCTTCCTCCTCTGTTTCTTGCTTTGCTTTAGTGAAATGGAGTCCGAGAGCAGAAATCATGTTGTATTACCCAGAATTTTGACTTTGGATAGTTCGAATTGTTGGTTTGATTGCAACCCATCTCAGAACATTGATGGTTCCTGTTATGGTTCTTGTTTTAAAATCTGTCCTAATGTATGTAAGATCCTTGTAGTTCCGGAGAATTTGTTTACCGAGCCTCCACCGCCGCCTCCGCCGCCGCCGTCACGACTAATATCGCATATGGTTCCCAACGTTAACGATGAGGCACATAAACATCTGATCATATCTATTATGACTATCACGGGTTGTATGCTTAGTGCTGCTCTTCTCTTTTGCATCTTATGCACAGTTTTTAAAATCTACTATTCCAGCCGGAGGAATTCGAGAAGGATGGAAAGCACACGCATGATTTTTGATACACAGAACAGCTTTCCTGATGGTGATCAAGGTTATGTGGTTGATCACCCAATTTGGTATATCAACACCGTAGGTTTGCAACAATCTGTGATCGAATCAATCGCAGTGTTTAAGTATAATAAAGATGAAGGGCTGATAGAAGGTACGGATTGCTCTGTTTGCTTGAACGAGTTTGAAGAAGATGAAAGTCTTCGGCTTTTACCCAAATGTAATCATGCTTTTCACTTGCCTTGTATTGACACTTGGTTAAGATCCCACAAGAACTGCCCTTTATGTCGTGCCCCTATATTGTGCGAGAATTTTGATGGTCAGGCTGTTTCTTTGGTGCCCATGGGAGCTGATTTAAGTTCTACTGAAGGATCCCAGATTGAGACTTCTGTGAATCATAGTGGATTAATCAGTAATGGAGCAGTGGAAGATGGGACTAGTGAAGTGAGAAGTGGAGATGATAATGTTGTTGCTTTGCCACATGTGGATGAATCACTTGTCAAGATGGGTTCTTCTCACAATGTTTTGAGGAGTCATTCTCGGATGTTAAGTGATTTTGTTGGCACTAGAGAGGCAACAGAGCCAGGAATGCAACCTTTGAGGAGGTCTGTGTCGTTGGATTCCTCTTCTGCTGCCGCAGTTTATAGTTCTGTGGCTAACATAGTTCCTGCTAAACAAGCAAACTTGGATACTCAGGTGGAACACCTAAAGAATTTGAAGTCAAAGAGAGTTTCTAAGCGAGGAAGTAGTGGTAGTTCAAGCTTTCGCAAGCTGATCAAAAGTTCTTCAATCGGGATTTCATTGCAGAAGGGACCTCTGTCAATGAAAAGGTCTTCTTCATCTAGTGGGAAATCCTCGTCGTCAAGCTATAACAGAAGTCGGGATTCGATCCTTCCTTTATGAGTGTGAACCTTCTGTTTTCATTGGCATCTGAAGTTTGAGGTAAACCAATAATTGCAGAATGAGAACAGCTCAAATTCCTACATTTTGAGTAGCAGCAAGTAGCGATTCTGAATTCCACTCTTACAATAGGAACATTTCTTGTAGATAGAAGTGTTCAATGTCTGATGGATTGTTCTTATAAATTGTAACACACACACGCACACTAGTGTTAAGGAACACATACGCTCAAATTGCTGCAGCTTATGTGTACTTATCTGCAGCAACAGCTTGAGTGAATTACCACCTACAAATCCTATTACAAATCTGAACATAACTTTCTATCTTCCTGATTTCTGTTCCTTACGTTTTTGAAGATATGTTCTATACAATTAAATTTACTAGATTGACTTGTATATGCTAATTTCACTTACATTACTTGAGAGAAATGGAAGTTTGATCTACTTCTTAATCCTTTAGCTACCAGATTTGTAAGTGAAACTTCAGTGCGTACCAAGTACGAATTCTTTAGAAGCTGTCTGGGGAACTTGACAGATCCCGAGATAAATAACCAGGTGAACTCCAGTTAATCTTCCATATCTAGCTCTTCAAGGCCATGGTGCACTAAGTTGTGATTTTTATCAGTAAATTTGGTTTGTCGGTAAACTCAACGTTTCTTGCACTGTTTGGTCATGCTCTTGACGTTACTTTTGTGTCCCCTGTAGCTTGAAATGCTAATAATCACTCCATTTCTTAAACCAAAACATGTACCAGTGGTACTGTTTGAATCAGATTCTCAATAAGTAGATTTCCAGGCAAGAAGGGGGTGGCCTAACTGGTGTGAAGAGACCTGTTCCTTATCATGTTGTACAATATAAAGTCGGGATTTGTCTTTTAAGACCATTTCGCTTGAAAAAAGGGCCTAAAGTTATCATGCGGGTGGCCATCCTTTACTTGGCGGTGTTTTGACAATTGTGCCGGTCTTTCAATTGGTTTCTTCGTTCACCAATAAAAAGATTTTGTGTCTGAGCCTTCAGTATTGGTATGGTCTCCACCGAAATCAATCCTGTAACAACCTAGAATTCGACAGGTTAACAGTCAAAGTTCAAAAGAACTTAATTTGAAAGCAATGGATCTTTGAGTGGTGCCATGAGGATGATGCTTTCAAGACTGTAGAAGCAATCCAATCAAGTCCCATCCCATTACCTGAGATGTCATGAAAGTCGGTTGGATAAAGATTCTAGTTGTGTCCCAAACGTCGGCTCTTACTAGGTTATTACAACGAATTCATTGGATTGTTATATATAACGGGACTATTCTGATATTAGAACCCGAATGTGATGACGAACAAAGCTTCTGTTCACCTGGACAATTTAGAGCTGTATGAATGTAAAAACTTTTAACTTTTCAATTTACGACCATATTCATGCTCACTGAACTGGGGATGAGGAAATTAAAAATTTTTATGGGGGAGTTTTCAGAAACTGGTAATGGGTTCCTTGATACAAGAGCCAATTAGCAGTTACTAGATCAAAAGTCTTAATCTTGCCGTGAATTTTAGGCTGATTGGTTTCTTTGCGAGATTCCCATTTTACGAAACTTGAAAATAAACAAGACGACTTGTGGAACTCGTTGAAGAGGGAAAAATTTACTCCGAGTAAAGCTGCTGCTGCAAAGTTTAAAAAAACAGAACACCACTCCAGAGCAGCTTTTGTTATGTTCGTTACGTGGAGGCGTTCCCACCAAAATCTTCTTTTACCCTTCTCATCTTCATGAATTGTCCCTTTAAAGCAAAGCCCTTTTTGGATTTTTACCTTGTTTACCTTTCTCTAATCATCCAGCCAAATCTGTACGGACCCATTTTAATTCTTCAAACCAAGTAAACATTAACTTGTATCTTCCTTTTCTATACAACACCATGTGAGAACTTTCATTCTTCAGTCTTTTTGCTCCTTTTTTACTTTGGAAACTTTTGTTCCTTCCTTGTTCTATTATTGCATATGGTTTTCTTTTGTCGTCTCACTTATTACCAATTATGGAACTTGAAAAGGTTGTCTATTAAATAATGTGATAGCTGGCAATTATTAAAAAAAAAAAAGCAATCTTACAAATGTGTATTATGCTTGTTTAAAAGGTTGAATATGGTATAATTGTGTGACAAGGAAGGGATTACTAAAGTTCCGTCAAGTGGGTTGCTTGAGACGGTTTTGGATGACTTACGTATTTGTTCTTTACTTGGGTGATTTTTTCACTCCTACACCAGATGGTTTCTGTTGGGTGATTTTTTCACTCCTACACCAGATGGTTTCTGTGTTTCGGCTTTTCTGACGCCGAATGGTCCAGCATTCTTCATGGAACTTGTTTCCAGTAAATGGGTATTTGTATTCACCATATCTTGTTGCATTTTCTTCTCCGGAGCTTATGCAGGTTGAGATTATTCTTGTATTTTCCCCGATTTCTTTCTTTGTAAGTCGAAAAATGCTATTTGAGGTGAATAGGAACTGAATTTGGTGATTGTTTTGGTGGTCTACTAATTGGTAAAAAGTGGAAGGAGTAAGAGGAAATTCCAAAGTTAGAGGAGTGAACTTGGGAGGTTGGCTGGTTATAGAAGGTTGGATTAAGCCTTCACTCTTTGACGACATTCCCAATGGAGATATGCTTGTGAGCTTCTCTTCATGTTGTTTCCCTTCTTGGTCTTTCCTCGTTTCTTTTCTTTATTTCCATGGTTCTTAATCCATTAACAAATGTTTACATGTAGGATGGAACAGAGGTTCAGCTTAAGTCAGTGACACTGCAGAAGTATGTTTGCGCAGAAAATGGAGGTGGCATGGAGGTTACAGTCAACAGAGATGCAGCTTCTTCGTGGGAAACCTTCAGGGTTGGATACTTAACAACATATTCCTGCTCCTTAGAGATAAGGAAAACCAACCTGTTTCTGCTTCCTTTACTCATTCCAATGCATGATTTCTTTGATGTCTCTACTTTGGGAAGGAAGAATATTCATAGCTTGTAAAAGTTCCTTAAGGCTTAATTAGGTTCGTGGTAGCTTAATTAGTTGAAGTGTGGTAAATATCAAGTACGAATTTGGTGAAGTTTCTTTACTCGAGTGTGGTGTTAGTAAAAGGCATGATTATGTTCTCCTTTGGTCTATAAGTTTTTTTTTTCTTTTTTTTTTTGATCTGCAAATTGAGTTAGTGTCTGTTTCTTGGCATTATAATATGGTAGCTTTGTTGATGCTTGAACTTTAGATGTTTGAGGAACTAAAAGGTTGAGGTTTCTTTCAACTTCCTGACATTTTCTATCCATTGCCATTATAGCTCTTGATTTTACATGTACAATTTTTGAAGGGTCTGAGAGATAGTACCTTGTCATATTGAGGATTCAAGTTACGAAATTGGTTTTTTGTGCCTGCAGTTGTGGAGAGTTTCTGCATCTGAGTTCCAGTTCCGGACCTTTCAAGGACAGTTTCTAACTTGTGGTGGTGAGGGTTGTTCTATCTCTGCAACAGCAAATTCATCTTCTGCAGGAGAAATATTTTATATAGACAGGAATGACAACAATAAAGTTCATGTAAAACTTTCTAATGGGGCCTATTTGCAGGTAGGATCTTGTCTATCTTCTTCGAATATTAAATTGGAAATCACAAATTTTGGCATACCTCTTTTTCTGGACTCTGGTATAGAGCCCTATTGGCCTCAGGGTTCAATCTTTTAGCCATCCAGAACAATGGACACATCCGCTTTGGACGTTCAACCCCCACAGTACCCTGCTCAGTGCCCAGCACCTAAATAGCTGTAATATCCTCTAGTAACACAACACAAAGAACTATCAAATGTGGCACTCGCTATTGTTGATTATTCTAATTGCTTTCAAGTTTGAATTGTATTGCATGATATCATATGCTTTAATGTTTAGGCTACAATAGACAACCAGCTGACAGCAGATTATCCAGGAAAACCAGGATGGGATGATAATGCAGCCACATTTGAAATGACGATTGTGACAAATGATTTGCATGGAGATTACCAGCTTTCAAATGGCTATGGACATAACCGAGCCACGGAGATTCTTAAGGCAAGTCAGTGATTGCTATTTGCCTGTGCTGTTTTATTGTTTCTGATGAAAAGTTGTTCAATTTCTTTGGTTAACAGTAATCATTTTGCATGTAAAAGGTAGACCTATAGAAGCATTTCAATTAAAATTTGGATTTTGGAATCGTTCAGCATTTGTTAAGTGAGACTAAGAGATGGTATCATGATGTGTACAGCTTTTTGGTTGTTTGATTTTTTTGCCTTTGGAACTGCAGAAGCACAGAAACAGTTTTATTACCATTGAGGACTTCCAATTTCTGTACAGACATGGCATAAATACAGTGAGGATTCCTGTTGGTTGGTGGATTGCTTTTGACCCTAATCCTCCAGCCCCATTTGTTGGGGGATCTCTGGAAGCTCTAGATAATGCTTTCTCATGGGCACAGTAGGTTTTGCTTACTCTTTATTTCTGAACTTCAACACTTAGAATCAGGTCCTGTTTAATAAAGTTAAAACATGTATTGCAGAGCCTATGACATAAAGTGCATAATTGACCTCCATGCGGCTCCAGGCTCGCAAAATGGAGTGGAACATAGTGCGAGCAGAGATGGTACAATAGACTGGCCAACTCCAGATTTTATTTCACAGACACTTGACGTTATAGAGTTTCTAGCGTCAAGGTATGTTCTGAACAACTATTTTCTTGGTAATAATGCAATTGTTGTTGAATTAGGTCCAGTTTTGGTTGTAGCAATTGATCTAGTGCCAGTGATCTCGCAAGGAATTCACAGTACCATGTAAAGAACCTCCTATTGTTAAATCAGACATTTGAATCACCAACTTAGTTGATTTATAGATGGCTTTATCACTAGTTGTTGGAGAGCTAGTCAGATCATCTATTTCTTGGAGGCACTCTTTTTTATTCACATTGACTTTTATGTGTTGTATTTTCTTAAACTCTGATGTAGTTCCCTACTACTAGACTCTCACTGAATCAAAATCAGAGCATTGTTCTCCTTCACAAGTCCTCTTACTTACCGTGTGTGCTTGTTATGTTAATACCAAGTCCTGACCAGTTCTCATTGTAGTTTTTTGTCCCTATAACTTGCTTGGAGCTTAACTAAAATGGAATTTACACCCTTGACTTATTTCACTTTCAGGTATGCTAAGCATCCTGCCTTGCTGGGAATTGAGCTTTTAAATGAACCCTCTGCTGCTTCAGTTCCGCTTGAAGTTCTAGTTCCATACTACAAAAAGAGCTATGACATTGTTCGAAAATATTCAGCATCAGCTTATGTCATTGTCTGCCAAAGAATTGGCAATGCTGATCCACTGGAGCTTTATCAGGCTAATATAGGCTCCAATAACGTTGTAGTAGATTTACATTACTACAACCTTTTTGACTCCTTCTTTGTTAATCTGAGCACTGTTGACAATATTCAATTCATATATAACAGTAGGCAAGCTCAAATACAGGCTCTTAACGGCATCAGCGGTCCACTGGTTTTAATTGGTAGGTGAAAATCTGATATTGATATTAAGAATCAGCTATGAATTAAGCGTTGTTAGAAATTAGCAAAGAAGATTTTTGGGACCTGCTGAAGGCCAAGTTTTGATATTTACTTTTGATTTGAACCATATTCTCTGTATGTTGTTTACAATTATTACGTTGGTTCCAGGTGAATGGGTAAACGAATGGAATGTAACGGATGGATCTCAGACCGATTATCAGAGCTTTGGAAGGGCACAACTTGAGGTCTATAATGAAGCCTCCTTTGGCTGGGCTTACTGGACAATAAAAAATGACAGGAAGCACTGGGATTTTGAATGGAATATCAGGAATAATTATCTCCAATTCGGTAATAGTTTAAGTTCTTTCCTCTTTCTCTTTTAACTTTTTGAAATTGTAACCAAGGTATCTGCACTTCTGCCCTCATGCACACCCGGACACCGACAAAACGGTTGCAAATTCGGGCTTGCCAAAATAAAATTTTTCATTCTGTTGCCAACTATGTGCAACAATTTAAACTCCTCTGACAACATACCGTATCTGTGCAGGTAACTCCCCTACCAAGCAAATTTTCAGCAATGAAATGTTTGTGACCTTCGTTTTTGTCTTATTGTTTCTGCATCCTAAATTTTAATGGATCGCAGATTTGCAGCAAAGACAATATGAATACCTGAGAAAGAACCACTAGCGGTTATTTTTCTATTTTGCTTCTGTCTCCTTTCACATTTCTGAGAAGTTCCTTTGCTAGCTGAAATTGCATTCATGAGTTCTGCAAATTCTAGAGATGGTATTATTTTCAGGGAAAAGTCACATCCAAAATGTGGATGATCCTAAATAAACACAAGTTATATCTTTTGTACTCTTTTTCAATAATGTACCGTGGAAGAGAATCATGTTATTCTCTCCTAACTGGATAATTTGATACTGCTGTCTAAAGCCACCTTTCGAAGATCAAAATGTAAACTCTCTTAACTACACCAACCGTGAAGTATCCAAGAAAAAGCATTTATATCTTTTGTACTCATTTTCAATAATGTACAGTGGAAAAGAATCATGTTATTCTCTCCTAACTGAACAATTTGATACTGTTGTCTAAAGCCACCTTTCGAAGATCAAAATGTAAACTCTCTTAACTATTTGTCCAACCGTGAAGTATCCAAGAAAAAGCACAACCAAAAAACCAAAGTATGAAAATGGGAGTTTGACGAATCCCATCCATTTTCCTATGATTGTGTATGGAATTGCAATTCCAATGCCACAGATGAGTATGGTTGAACAAATTACTGGCCATGAAGCAATGTCCTGAATGAAAGGGGTTTTCGCTGTCCGGATCAAGTGGAAAATTAAGGTCTGCATTGAAAGCCCTTCAATGAACAAAGCAGTGTGGAAGAATTTGACATCCATTGAGGTGTAAGCCCTGTAGTATAGGGCAAGGAAGGCCAGGTTGGCTACATCAGTAAGAGTGCACACTGGACTATTCCATAATATGAACATTGGCAGAGATTTTTCAGACCACTTATGTGGGATTTTCATGGAGTCATCTTCCATCTTGTCCCAAGGAATTGCGATCTGTCCCACACTGCATAAGAATGTTTGTGTAAGGAGCTGCCTTGGCGACAATGGCTCAATTTGTAGCACCAGTAGTGCTATCAGAAGGGAAAGAACAGTCCCTATATTGCCAACAACTGACATTTTGATATATTTCATGGTGTTGCCGAAAGTGAGGCGACCGTGTTCAACCCCGGCAACAAGGACATTGAGATCTTTCTCAAGTAAGATGATATCAGCAAGGTCTTTTGCAACTGACGCTCCCGAGTCAACTGAGATGCCTACATTGGCAGCATCTATTGCGAGTGAGTCATTTACTCCATCACCGAGGAACCCAACTACATGTTCACCAATTGTCTGCAAAGATTGCACTACTCGCTGTTTTTGCATTGGAGTGAGCCGAGCAAGTACTGTTGCTCTTTTAACAGTCTCATGAAAGGCTTCCTGACTGAGTTTTTCAAGATCTGGTCCTGTTGTTACATGAGCGGTTCTGATGCCAAGTTCTTTACAAATCCTTATTGCTAGAGACAGAGAATCACCTGTTAATACCTTTGCTTTTACTCCCTTCTCAGCAAGCCTCCACAGAGCTTGCTTTGCTGAGTCCTTTGGTGGGTCAAAGAATGCTATTACACCAAGGAAAACCATGTTGGATTCGACGGAATCATCAACCTCCTCTGGGTTAGTTATTTTCTGGAAAGTTAATGATAAGACAAAAAAGTGATCATTCAAGAGGCTCTAATATTTGTTACTGATTGCCAGTCATTCAACTGAACTCAACTGAATGCAATATGCAACTGCTCTCAAGATGTTGCTAAATCAAGTCCTGCAAATTTATAGACATGCTCGTGCATAGTTGGAACTAGGAACATAAAGCATCTATAAAGTTATTCTCTTGTATGTAATATAATTGAAGCTTGAAGATGATGTGGGAAATGCAATTACTGTGCTTGTGGAGTATCTTGGCACTGTGCAGACTGCAGTGCATTTTCAGCTTGCTATCTCTAGTTGAGTATTTGTAAATGATTCAGACAAGGAACCTACCCTGAAATTCATATTGCATGTAACTTGGCTCAAGGATTTACATTTATAGATTGCAACAACTAGGAAAATTGTTGAGATAATAGGATGCAGTAGCTGCTTAGTAAACTGATTTATCTGTTATCATGTGAATCTTATGAGGTTTATGATAAAACCTAGGATCATCTATGACCTTTGAAGGGATTAATCAGATTGAAGGGTAATGAAAATGAAGCACTTATCAATCCTAAAGATGGACAAGATAGGAATAAGCAAGCTGAATAGAGATCTGGACTCACCAATGCTAGCCTTTTTATTGCTACTCCGATGATCCTTAATCCTTGGTTGCTTAATTCCTCCCCCATGTTGAGAATCCTCTGATAGTCTTCTGCAGAAAAAGCTGTAACTGTACCCTTATCAGCATGATCAATGAAGGAGCAAACTTTCATTACTTCTTCCAATGCCCCTTTTGTCACCATAAACTGATCGAAGATTGGGGTAATTCTGCCTATTGCATTTGATTCAGTTTTCAAGATCACAGACACTCTTCTTCGAATGAAATCAAAAGGTAGTTCATTTACTTTTTTCCACTTGGATGGCTGAAATCTGTAACCATTAGTATATACGTATGCCAAAATTGCATCATCAAGAGGATACTTTTGATCAGTCTTGAAGTAGGAGTTGAGAAATGCATAGTGCAAGACGTTTTCTCTTTTTGAACCCGTGCTGTCAAGATGATCAACCACAATTGCACGATTCATTGTCAATGTGCCGGTTTTGTCGATGCAAAGGATGTCCCTAAGTTGAACAAGAAAAGGAGAAAAAGGCAAGTAATTTACTCATCATGGTATAATGTATTGGCCAAGAGTATTGTGCACGTGTGTTTTGACTCAATTTAGAACTCACATGGATCCCATGTATCGTATGGCAGCTAAGCTTTTGATTATACATCTGTCTTTAGCCATAGCAACTGCTCCTTTTGCAAGACTTGTATTGACAATGAGGGGAAGCATATTGGGAGTAAGTGCACTGGCTACTGAGAGTCCAAAAAGAATGCTTTCACTCAAATTGCGAGATTCAAGATAGTCTGCAAGAATCATGACTGTGACTACTAATAGCATAACAGCAATAAGAACATATGATATTCTCCTGATGCCACTCTCAAATCCATCTGGTGGTTTGTGCTTCCCTAAACTGGAAAACATGGTGCTCATGTAAGTCTTGGCTCCAGTTGAAACAACAAGACCAATCCCACTACCTGATACCACATTTGTTCCCTGATAAATGCGTCAGACATGATATAATTCTCAGTACCAAGTAGAAGAAAATATTATATCAGAACACTCTTTGGCTGAGCATTCATGAAAGCAGCATCTTTGAAAGGGGGTTTGTGCAATGTGTTTGCCAATACAAATTTTCTAATATCACGTAGCATACCATGAAGCAAATATTCTTCAACTCCAGCAACGGAGTGCTTCTTCCTTCTTTGACATCAGCAGTTTTCTCAGTTGCCCAGGACTCGCCAGTTAATGATGACTGACTGCTCAAGAGGATATTATGAAGTGTTTGCAATCAACTCAAGAAGTCAAAAAGCCATTATTAGAGATTGCAGGGAAGTTGTAGAGTTCCTAACCTTACAACCAGGTGTTGTGTAGATAATAGTCTCACATCGCCTGGAAAAAGGTCTCCAGGTTCAAAAATGACAATGTCACCTGGAACAACATCTTTTTGATCAACTTGAACTATTAACTCTGTCTGGACAACTCTACCTGCACATCTCTGAACTTTAACAGGACACTTTAAAAACTCAGAGAGCTTCATAGCAGCTTTTGAACTGCCGTATTCCTGGAAGTTGCATAGAGATTATGGCCCATGTTTTACTGTAATAAGAAGCCTCCATTGTGTATCAGGTAACAACAAATAAAAGTACCTGAAAGAATCTGAGGGAGACACTGATAAGAACCAGTGTGAGCATGATACATCCGTTTGGATTATCACTGGCTATGAATGAGAGTACTGAAAGCACTGTGAGAATGATATTAAATGGATGAAAAAATGCATTCCACAGGAGTTGCCACCAGCTTGGAAAAGTATACTCCAATGGAACATTTGGCCCATTTTCTTTCAATCTCCTCTCAGCTTCAGTGAAGCTCAAACCTATATTAAGCATTGAATAAGCAAACTTCACTCTGTTCATGTCAAAAGTTGAAAAGAAATGACCATTAATCTATATTCGTCATCATTAAACATAACAGAACTTGAATATGTATTTTGATTTCCTAGAATCATCCTGCCTGACTTCAGAGTAGCTTGCTAGTTATCTGGTCTTCAATCAGTATTACAGAAAAGAAACAAATAGTCAAACTTTCATCTGAACACATCAAACAGAAGCAAACAAACCTCTTTCTGTGGATCGAACATACTCAAAAACCAAATCTTTATCAGATTGCGCCAATGCATATAACCAAGAGTACACCTTCTCTTCTTCCTCTGTTCTCATCCCCCCATCAGTTTTCTCTGCACATTAAACGAAAATAACCGGAACACATCTCAGCAAACCAAACTTCTAGTTCTAAAAACGATTAATTAAACAAAGAGAAACTTACTTCGAGACATAAGCTCACGAAGATACTGAAACAGAGACTTTGGGAACCCGTCATTGTTAGGGAGATCAGGGTTGCTAACAAGGCTTTCCCTGATGAGACTGTGAGAAGGAAGGTGGTTGTTAGCCTGTTTTCTGTGGTTGGATGAGAAAAAAGATAAAATCTTTGGAAACCCCATTGAAAACAGCAGAAGAAACGACTTTCAAGTGAAGGACAAGGCGATATACGCAGAAGAGGAGCATTCCTGTACTATTATGAAGTTTGAAGATTTGAAGAGAAGGTAGGAAAAAAGGGTTCACAAGTGATTTAATGATTTTTTTTTTAAAGTATGCTTTAGATGGAAAGTCATACGTACCTGATTCAATGGTGTTTTCAGATACTGAAGGCGTGTTGTGTTGCTCTTGGACTTTCAACCACCAGACGTTCAGAGACCGTTAGGTGCAGGTGCTCCTGCATAAAGCAGTTGGTCTTGGCTCCTTCTTACCAGACCGTACAATCCGATGATGTTCCAACGTAACTGCTTTTCAAAAAAAAAAATCAATTTTTAAATTATATTATGTCTATCTTCTTTTGTTGTTTTTAAGAAATTAATATCATCAATGCTTGTTTCTTTGTTAAAGAGAATCACCCCAATTTTTAATTTAGTTGTCAAAAAGTCTCTATATTATAATAATTATCAAAATTAAACATTTTTTTTAAAACGAAGAAACCTGTAGTCACTATCATTTGGATGCGAATTGGGTAGATCTTCGTATTAACGCAATAACCTGCAAATCATACAAATCAGAAACTCTGCACTAAGCAATAAAAAATAAACATGTTATAGTCTAATTTTCCAAAATGAAATTATTAGCCAATCGTAAAATTGTATTTAAATAATCTAATTAAATAAATTGATTGTAACTTATTTGAACTTTCTTTTTTTTTTCTTAAATTGAACATGATGTTTCTCTATCTTCGTATTTTCTAGAAAAATAGATCAAAAAAGGCAACTATTATTTTGTAAATTAAACTAAAAAAATGTTAAATTTAATCAAAACTTGGGAATATAAACTAAATAAAATTTAAAAGTTAATTAATACAAAATGGTGGCCAAAGATAAAAGTAATACAATTTTCTTTGGTAATCTAATATTATATAACAAAATTTCTAACAATTTTTAAGAATTAAGAATGTTAAATTTAATTGTTTTCAAAGAGTAATTCAATTCAAAAAGCAAAAGTTTGAATGCATTTACTATTTTAAAAGTCACCTACTCGAGTCAAAGATAAATTAAATTTACTTAATGTTGTTAAAAAAAGATTGATAAGAAATATAAAATACCGAAATTTATAGGTATTTATTATTTAATTTTGATGTATTAATTTATTAAATAAAACACTAAAAATACTAAATTTATAAATTATTATTTAAATTTGAATATTTATTTAATATGCGTTAAAAAGTACTAAACGTATAATTTATCTTTTATAAAAAACATAAATTTCATATTTACTTTTTTATACACAGATGACCGTTAGGTCTGAACTAAACCTGACTCGAAATTAATGTGCTAGGCTTAGTTCGACCGAACCTTGGGCTTAACGTTTTTAAATTATTGGGCCTTGAATAGGGCTCAAGCTCAAGTTATTTAAGCTAAATTTGACCTAAAACACGATAACTATTAAAAAAATATTTTTATTTTGCAAAATGACATTTAAATCAGGTCGAACCCATGTCCTAGCAAAAGCTTTCCAAGCTCAGCCTCGCCCCAATGTCATCCCTCACTTTGCGAAAAACGACATCTAGATCAGGTCGGACCCACGTCCTAGCAGAAGTTTCTGAGCTTAGCCTAACCTGCCCTGTTACTACATGCAAGAAGTTCGTAGAGCTAATTTGTTGAGTTGATCACGTGGCAATAGCCTGACGTCGCCTTAAGAATAATTGGACTTGGTTCATTGGTTACCTGTCATAATTACACCAAGCCCTTATCGGTTAGGTTGAATAAATTATGAACTGATCTTAATGGATGCCCAAGACCCATAATTAATTACAAAATTTGCAAGCTCATAATTTTTATACTCAAAATTTAAGTCTACCAAAGAAAGGGTTTAGTGGATTATAAAATTTAAATTCCAACACCTTAACTTTTAGGTAATAAATAGTAAAAAATATTTAGTCAAAAAGTCAGATCAATCTAAATTATTCAATCGCTAATTGTATTTAAATTTACTTATTATTTAATTTTAAATTTGTAATAATCTAAACCTAAGAATTTTTCAGCTTCACACAGTAACACTAATATTAACATTATATATTCTTTTAAAGTTCATTTTAGGGGGTACTTGGTTGATTATTTTAAGTAGGGATTAATGAGTGTAGGATAAAAAGTGAATAGTTGATTGTTGATTATCATTATAGAGATAATAGTTTGATATCCCACTTTTGAAGAATCATTCGTACCTTCTATTTAGTAGAGGAATGAAACTCATTCTTTAGTAGAGACAATTTTTTAAAATATTTTTAATATTAACTAATTAATTAAAATATAATTCATTCATTAATTAAAATATTGTAATTAATTAATTATAATATAATTAATTGAATTATTATTATTATTATTAATTACATTATAATTAATCAAAAAAATTAATTAATTAGTTACAATATAATTAATTAAAATATTGTAATAAAATAATTATAATATTTTAATTAATTGATATATTGTAATTAATTAATTACAATATTTTTTATAAACCAACTACTGTTAATGATAATAGTAATCATTCCTTCCTCTTAACCAACTATTATAATTATAATGATAATATCCATTCCCGTTCCTCACTATATTCATTCTCATTCTTATTACCATTCCCCATATTAACCAATCACCTAATGGATTTCATATACCACTTGGTTTAAGAGTGATAATTTAGTTCGAACCTGATTTGAAGTTGAAGAACTTGATTTGCATTAATTAAATTTTAAATTGAATGATATTTTTTAAATAAAAATTTGACTTTTGAATTGAATTTAAGTTTGAGCTCAATTGTCTGAGCTGGTTGAAGTACAAGTTTATGTTTAGCTCAACTGGGGGTGACAGTGAGTTGCTACTGGGGCTTCGGGCTGGGTCCTAGATAGCAGGCTAGAGCCCAAGCTCAACTGGGCCAGAGGCAACCTGATCCTAGCTTGAGTTCAACTTGACCTAATTTGAATTTTTTTAAAAAAAACGACATCGTTTTTTTATAAGAATAAAGTCTTTGGTTAGGCAAGGCCAAGGTAGCTTGAGCCCAAACCCAGTTTGATGCCAAAATTTTTTAAAAAATAAAGCTTAAGACCTTGCTAACTTGGGCTTGGCCAGTTGGCTTTAAGCTGGGCTAAGATCGGTCAGGCCAAGGCCTAACCCAATTGCCATCTCTTCAGTTTCAGATAATTTTAGTAATTATGAATCATGTAGTTTTTTCGTAATTTTTGGCATTTAAAACTTATAATCTTCGAATTCAATTTTCTAAATTGGACTACTTGACTGTGAGCATTATCAATTAATGTACATGGATCTATGTTTAGAGTCATGCGCATACAGAAAAATTAAAAAGTGGGCTACAAGCCCAAATTGGGGCCTAACCTTTTTGAGTTTGATCAATTTTGAACTAAAACTTTTAACTTGCTCAATGAAGGTCTAAACTTTCACGAGCCTGCTAGGTTTTTTTGGACGAAAATTAGGACATGTCATACACGCACCCTTACATGTAGTCCAGTTAGTCTTTAGATGCCACGTTAAAAACACCTATACAAGCCAACTCAGGTCAATTTTTAGAAAAAAATATTTAATTTCATTTAAATTTTTACTCTTCAACCGTAAATCAACATTTAATCCCCCAAAATTTCACCCTATTTCTCTCAGTTGTGAGATCACTCCAATCCTTGCACGCATGATTGCTTCACGCATAATCATAGATTCGCCTTCCAGTAGTGTGAGCTTTCTCTTTTGAAGTTGATGGTGAATGGGTGGTTGGGATTTTGGAGATTCGAAATATGCATGTGCCTTTTTTGTCTTTGGTTTCCTCCCAAAATTTTCTTCATGTTTATGATTGGATTTTGAACAGGTAGTGGAAGGTTATGATGTACTAGTATTCTGATTGAAGCCCCAAGTAGGTAATAACTTATGCTCCCTTCTACTTTTTGCATATAATTTTTATGTTTGAATCTTCACTTTATTCTTTTCCCCTTTTTTCTTTTTTATGGAAAGTTTCGTTAACAATGTAAGTTAGGTAAATTCCTTTATCTTCTTTAAATGGTTTTGATTATAAGGTTGAATAGTGTGTAGAATTTAATTGTTTTCATGTATAATTCTATTATACATTGTATGTAGGATATGATCAAGTCTTCTCTTCTAGATCTACTTCACATTGTATGTAGGATATGATTTATGTCACTTGGTTTAGCTTCCTTATTGCTATCCATATTTTGTTTTTCTCTATCCGCTTGGTTTAAGATAAAGTATGAAATTCATTAAAGAGATGTAGATTCTTAGCAATATACAAATTCAATTCTGTAGACATCATTTTGCTACCAGTGGCTATATAATCAACATTATAGCATTGTAATTTACCTATTAGACAAAAATGTAGATTAAAGGATTGAGCTACATTTTCGAAGACTTCAGCTAGGAATACTTAAGAGTGAGCTCAATTAGTAGTTCTTCAAGATAATGAGGTTGATTACAGGATTTATTTTATTGTTTTCTTGGTTGTAATTTTGAGATTAATGGAAAATTTTGAAATTTTCATCTTTGGCAGTAGAGGAATGCATTCTAATCTTGATTTAAGGTCATACAAATTGGTTTCTTCAACTTACCTTGTTGAATCGAACTATGACAGAGAGGTTAGATATTGTTACTAGAACTTGAAAGTAGTTAGATGGACTTCATGGACTGATGAAAATCCAGGAAGAAGGTTTTATGGCTGTTGACTTTTTTTTGGTAATTTTGGTACATTTTGATGTTATTTTATATAAATATGTTCATAATTTTCATTAACGAATTAATGTTTTATCTTTGATGGTAGAGTGAACATGTTTGTGGATTTCATGCATGACAAGATCAAAGATTTTTTTTCCAAAAGCAAAACATATTATTTTAGAGCTAAAAAAAGAGAGGAGATGCTATATCGTTAAAGTAATCTATTGAAGGCTGAAGTGGTAGAGTCAAGAGAGAATGCAATAGATGTTTTGAAAGCTAAAATGATTGCAGAAAACTTGAAGTTGAAGAATGAGTTAGATGCCATGAGGAGTAGTAATGAAATACATTCAGTAAAGTGTTGGAAATTTGTAGCTTGTTTAAGCTTGTGTTTAGAAGTTTTGCTTATGTTTGTTAGCCTAAATAATGAAGACAATTTAGGCAATAGTTGTATATTTAAAGCCTTACCTGGAAATTGTTTTATGTAATAGAATAGTGTCTAAATGTAATTGAGCTTACCTGATATTGGAAAGTGCAATTGTTTGATGTTTCAACATTTGGAACCATATTATGATTGTGACATTAAGGACTTATATCTTGGAAATTATGTCATGTAAAATTATGAGTTAATTATTCACTTGGTTACTCTTTGTATTAACAATGTACATCTTGTGTAAATGTAATTGAACTTAGTGAAAGTGTTTTGTGGCATACATAAACAAATGCAGTTTTATCATCTAGCATTCATGAACTTAAAAAAATAAAAAAGCCCTAAAAGGAAATTGATTAAGACTAAACTTGGTAGTCATTGCATTCATTCAAATAATAACATATAACTGCCATCAAGATCTTTACATTCAATACATATCCAACCTCTCAATAGATATCCAACCTCACAACCATTTTTCAGTACACAAATATCACAAAATTGATGGATATAAGGTATGTACATTGAAGATGCAGTTTTAGTTTCTTGTTCAACATACAAATATCACAAATTTGTTCAGTTCACTAACAAACATAGTTTAGTTAACATTTTCTCCTTTCCCTTTGAAGATGTAGTTTGACTTTCTTGACTTGAATTCATATGCCCAGTAATAGCTTGCTTGCTCTTTTTTGATTTCTGCCTAAGGTTTAGTAGTCTCTGACTTTGCCTTCTAGGTTGAAGATAAAATGTAAACATTGTTAACATAAGTTGTATCACTTAATTAATGTTTAATAAGAATGCAAATATTTAACACTTACATTTACTATCTACAACCCTGTGGTTTGATTTGTGTATATCCCCATCCCTTCCATCCGTTTCTTGAACTTCCTATGTGCTTCTTGTTGAAGAGAAGAGTATGTGACAGGATTTTTTCGTAACATTTTCGCTTGAGAATTTGGGCTAGATTAGCCAGCTCCAAACATCCTCATTCTGCTTCCATCATCTACAATACCATAACCAGGAGCTCTTCTCCCTTTGGTGGTGGTCTTTGAAGATGTATAAATATATATTTTTTGTTTCTGAAGCACCTCTAGGTGTTGGGAGAACAAATGTGGCTGTTGTATTTGCACTTCCACATACATGAGTAGTACTTGAGGTGTTGGCAATACCTGAAGTAATTATGGAACCAATAGATACAACACAGAGGCACAGGCAGAGATATTTGCTCCTCTTTTAGCTTTCTTTCCCCTTTCAGTATTGTTAATTGGTTTGGGAGAGGATTTTGAAACTAGGCTAGAACCTACTATTGAAAATAGTGAAAATGAAACAAAAAAACCTATTAGATTTCTACTACTATGGAAAAGAATCTTAGTTGTACCACATAAAGGACAAAACTTCATAGAAATTACCTCTCTGCCCTTCTAAGGACAACCTCTTTTCTTGTGTCCTTCTGTATGGCAGTGGCTGCAAGTCATGATTATGCCCCTCCTAGATACGTAGTCAACATTTTGCTTTTTGGTCACTTTTGTATTCTTTTATATCCTTAACGTAAAATATGATATTTTCATTTTTCAAAAATAACTTCCTTTTAAGCTTATTCTTCAACAAGTCAGATAAGATGCTGGTGTTTATCATAGGATTTGTATATACCCTATTATAGTCATGGGTGTCCCTAAATTTCTTGACTTGAAAAGACTGCAGTGTCCTATCAAATGCTCCATATATATACTAAGGGCAATTCTCTGTCCTACATTTACCTTGGGGGCAAATTTAAGCTTATTTTTGGTAAATGTGACAACCCTCTTTGTTTGATGGACAACAAACTAATTGAATGCTTAAATTGCAAATGATTAAGAAAAATCATCCTTAATTCAATGTAAGGCTTACCTGCATTTTCATCATAAACAGGGTGTTTTCTTTTCCTCCTAGTAGCATCATCTACCATATTATCTATATCACTAACAAGTTCTCCATATTCATTACTGTAATAATATTAAGACAAAACTACCTCATCTTCATCATCTGCATCATCTTTATGTTCTCCATAATCTCCGTCAGCTTCATCCGAATCATTATCTTCATCTCCTTGCTCTAAATCCTCTTCATCCTCCATATCTGCATCATCTTCATCCTCCACATTTAACACATCGTCTAAATTTCCAACATTACCTCCAAGCCCTACATTATTAACATCTTGACCATTATCTTCAACTACATTATCCTGATTAAGCTTATTAGTTCATCCTCAATCATTTCAATAGGGGTATCTACATCATGTTTAATATAAATATCAATACCACCTGTACCTATCATCTCACTTACCATATCTAACACATTAGCATCATCTTGTACAACCCTCAAACCATTAGATAGTTCAAAACCAGGCACAAAATGTTTTTTCATATTGTTATACTCACTTGTCTTACATACATCAATCAGTTCAAATTAGCTGAGTGAGTCAGGATCAAATTGAATTTCATCCACAAAACTACCCTCATACCTAACATTATCAGCCACATTAACAAATCATCTCACATAGTGAAACCTTAGAGTTACCTTATCAAATGCCATTATGCCAAACCAAAATGATCAACCCCAGCAAAAGAAAGAGACAAAGTCAGAATGGTGAAAAGAAACACTGAAGTCAAAGTGAGTAATTGAAGCATAGCATAACACATCATGCTTAACATATTCAAAATAATTTCATTAACAAACTAATTCATTGCAAACATATGATTTAAGAGGTATGTATGAACAGTATAGTGAATAAATATCTTAGAAGTGGATGTGTATAATGAAAGAATAGGGATAATGATTGTACAAGAGTGCCACCTAATAAACATAAGTTGAAAAGATGATATAATTGTTTCATATATAGTGGCATTACGTACTAAACTCATATAATTGTTTCATGCAATAGCTTAGCGAGGTCATTCGGGTTGGTTATGTGTAAGAAGTTAAGATTTTTTTTTATCATAAGTTACAAAGGGATTTATATGAATATGTAAGGAATGCAAAATCTGTTAAAAGAATAAGTATGAGAAAATGACTTCTCCTGCTTTACTTCAACTGCTACCCATTCAAATTAAGTATGGCATGACTAAGTATTCTCCTTATTTCCTATTGCACAAAGTAAGTTTATAGATCATCGCCACAAAATTGGAGGAGGTTGTGAATTCTATCACAAATCTTACTTAAGGGACATTCATCTTGAAAAACTAATGGGGACAATATCGTGAAGGTGTAGCATATCTAGGTTGAAGGATAATACACAAAAGACCACAATAATGAGATATCAAACGTACTTGGTGATTGATGGAGAGAAATTAAAAGGGGGATCAACGAGATAATGTGTGAAGCAGGCAAGATAGCCTCTTGAATGAAGACTAGAGCGTAGATCGATCGACGATGAAGATGTGTGAAAGAGGTAAGACGGAGATGGGTGAATATTTTGGGATTAAAGTCAAATTAGGATTATGTAAATTTTGAATTAGTTTACCGTTCTATATGACCTTTCGGTTTTTTTTTAATGTTGGCATTTAAAAATATAATAACGAGGCCACATTATACATTATAATGGCGCGTATATGACATGTCTTAATTTTTGTCAAAAAAGGCCTAAAATTAAATAGAACTGTGAAAGTTTAGACTTTCAATGAGCAAGTTAAAAGTTTTAGTCTAAAATTGATCAAACTTAAAAACATTAGGCTCCAATTTGGGCATTTAGCCTTAAGTGATTGTGATGTCTCGAGCTTAAACCATTTTGATTAGGCTCTTAGTGGATTGAAACTCAATAACAACATTTAATCACTCAAAACTTTATTATTAGATTCAGATATATAACTTGTTAAATTCACAGAAATAATTTAATAAATATATATTTTTCTCTCCATCGAGGAAATTTCATGAATTCAATTATTTAAAACTATGCTTCAACCTCAAGTAGATTCCCATGATTCTGTTGCACACTTTAATTCTTAATGAATGCACAAAATTGGATAATACATATTAATTAAATAGGAAGTATAATAACAAACATATAAAAATTCAATCATTAAAATTGGTAATTTGACCGAGTTTCCACATGAACTAACAAATGGCTTAAGTTAAGAACTCTTGTCTCTAAGATAGTTATTCTTAGGCTTGATCCTTGTATTAGTTGTGAAGTTGCCAATCAAGATTAGTTAGCTTTAAACTGAGTACTTCGTTAAACTCTGTTTATATAAAATATATATCAATGAAATTCTGTATTTTCTTCAAGAATTAGAGTTCACTAATTTATTAAAAAAAAAGGGGATGCAAATGATATGACAGACCTATGCCCCAAAGCATATAAACAAAGATGAGATTCTAAAGTTCAGGTAAGTACATTGAATCCTAAGTTGCCAAGCCTAAACTTTTATTTTCTCTCAACTCATTTTTTAGCCTAAGTTTTGGAGCTCAAATGCTGGGTCAATCCCATCACCTTTCGTAGGAAAAATCAATTCGAATAAGCAGGGAGCAAACATGTAAACTTGTAGATATATCAACTCACCCTAGGAACGAGCGAGAAGGAATTGTGTTAATGTTGATTTTTAAGCATGTTGGCTTGCAGCGGTGATGGTAATTATGACATCATATACGAGAGGTGGATATGTGTGTAGAATATATAGATACACATAGCATGTGAGCAATCTTAAAATATTTGCACAACCTCATCTTAAACATTGGTGTGCGGTTAGTCGTCTTGTATTTTCGATACAACAAATTAACAATCTTCACGTCCTAGGTAAACAATGACGCACAGTCGCTTCGTTTCCTTCCTGGTGATGAGATTGGAAAGTTTAATGCTCTTGTCCGTTACTTATAAATCTTTTTATAGGATCAAGTTTGTTATACCATTTCATGGCTTTGGTTACGATAGTTCTGTCCTTGATAGGACTAGCTTTGATCTTTCAAGCATGTCTTGGAAAGCGCAATAGCAAGAATAAGAAAATACCTCCTGGTCCAAAAGGGTTGCCAATTATCGGTTGCCTTCACTGATTGGGAAAGTACCCTCAAGCTAGCTTTACATAGCCTAGCCAAAAGATATGGTCCGCTCATGCACATGAGGTTAGGCTTCGTCCCAACCATTGTTGGGTCGTCTCCTGAGGTGGCGGAGTTGTTCCTGAAAAGACGCATGATCTTGTGTTTGCAAGCAGACCATCAGTTGAGCAGCAAAGCATATTCGTTACGAGCAGTCCAAGGAATAGAATATTATTTTATGATTTAGAAAGAGATTTTATAATAGAATTAAATAGGATATGATAAAATATGAAATTTTATATTACATCATATTCCATCTTAAATAGTAAAAATATAAAATTTTCGATTTGAGAGGTTTAAAATAAAATATAAAATGATAAATAACTTTATACTATATTACATTATAAACAACTTTATACTATATTATATTATAAACCTTTTATTTAAACAATATTTTACTATATTATATTATGAATCTTTCTATCATTCTTAAATAACAGTTTTTTTAATTATTATATTCATTTATATTGTATTTCATTATAAACTATTACATTCTATTCCATCCCATTCAATTAAAAACTTTATGTTTATCCAAACATAGCCTTATGGACCTTATTGGCAAAATATGCGCAAGCTTTGTACTCTGCTTAGCAACCTTAAAGTCAATTCCTTCAGGTCCCTAAGAAAAGAAGAGATTCACCTCTTGGTTGATTCCATTAAACGGGCTTCTTATGAACGAGTTTCTGTTAATCTCAGTGCAAAGATCTCGTCTCTTGGTGCCTGATATCAGTTGCAGGATGGTCTTTGGCAAGAAATATACAGACAAGGAGTTCGGTGATAGAGGTTTTACAGCTGTGATTCGCGACAGCATACAAGCAACAGCAGTTCCAAACTTGGCTTATTACATTCTGCAAATTGGTCCGCTTGATCTTCCGGGCCTTAGGAAGCGTACGAAGGCTATTAGCAAACTGTTTGATGGTTTCTTTGGGAAGACAATCGATGATCATATCCAGAACAAGGATGGGAACAGAACCAAAGACTTCGGTGACATCTTGTTGAGCTTCGTTGGATCTCAAGAAACCGAGTATCATATTGAACGGGATAACTGTCGCGAAAAACATGAAGGCGTGAAGAAGATGAGGAGGACGGTGTCGTAAAGGATGGGCATAAATAAAAATGAAACGCTGCGTATGCAACGAGCACTCTCTGGGCTCACGTGCTAGGGTCTAGAATATTCGATGTATCGTTATATATCTGTTGTAACCGAAAGAGAAATTAGCCAATGATTGATTGATGAATCTTCTCCTCTGATCTTTCTCTCTTTCTCTCTCTCCCTCGTGTCTGTTCCACTTACTCTGCGTAACAAATAATCGTAACACCTGGTATCAGAGCAGACGCTCCTCGGATTACAATGGCAAAAAGCACGCGAGGCGCCGACGCCGGACGACTGGAGGAGAGTATCAAAACAATGATGGAAGCTCAGTCACGTCATGAAAAAGAAATATGTGAAATCAAATCTATGTTTCAACAGCTCATGCAGAAGATGGATGGAGAGGAGTCAGAAACACCAGTGCGAAGTAGTACAGAAGGCGGTAGGGGCACTATCATGATGAGGACGAACAAGACCGACTTCCCAACTTTCAATGGAACTGGGGTGCAGAGCTGGAGTTATAGGTGTGATCAATACTTCACAATGGAACAAACTCCGGAGGAGATGAAAATAAGACTGGCGTCCCTTCACATGGAAGGGGTTGCTCTTGAATGGTATCAACTAACAATCCGGAATAGGAAGGAGAGCACTGACATGCAATGGGAAGAGTTCCTCTCTTTGGTCCGACAACGTTTTGACGAAAACATTTTTGAAGACCCCATTGGTGATTTAAAGGAGCTACGACAGCAAGGAACCGTATTAGAATATTGTGCCCTGTTCGA
>JANIJH010000223.1:65235753-65250438 GCA_024520975.1 Erythroxylum areolatum | reverse complement strand
ATGTGAAAGCCTTCGATGGTGATATCTTCAGTTGACATGTGAGGAATCAACAATGGCGCAATTGGATGGAGCCTGAAGGTTTCTTTGACAACCATTTCTATGTAGTTCAAGCCTTCTACATCTGATTCCTCTACCATTCTGTTCATGGGGACTTTTTCGTCCAATTCTTTTTGAAGTTTCTTCATTATCTGAGAATTCTTCATGAGCTCTGATAGTGCCCACTCGACTACTGTTGTTGAGCTGTCCATTGAAGCTGCAAGCATGTCCTGCATGGAAATTCGGATGAACAAGCAATAATTCGAAGTGACCATGCACAGGACCATGAACAACTTTGTCTTCCCTAGTCGTATTATGAAGAGAAGTAAACATACTGTTTGATAATTAAAAAAAGCTAATCACAAAAGCTTTATGAAATAATGTGCCTTTTTTATTGTTCACAATGGTAATGAAACTATCACATCTACTAACTCTATTATCTACCACATCCAAAAACTAAAATTGTAAGGCAGGTAGAGGTGAGTTATGTAGAAATTAAAATCGAGTTATGAATAAAAATATTATCAGAGCACATGTGAATAAAATCTACGAATATTTTTAGTAGCATTACCTTATAACCCTTAATCTTCTTAAGAATCTATGTGAAGTATATTAATTTGTTATAGCAGTCTATGATATACTATCAAGTGAATAAAATAAAGAAAAAACAACAACAATAATAATACTCAGTAAGAGTCTTGCTGAGCTAGGGTTTAGGAAAGTCTATGATAGACTATCAAGTGACATAAAGAGGAAATCAAGTGAATAAAATAAAGAAAAAACAATAACAATAATAATGCCTAGTGAGAATCCTACTGACTACAGGATCTGGAAAAGTCTAGTAGTATGTAACCTTATCTTTGTCATGTGAAATTTGAATAAAATAAAAAAGAAAAAGAATAAACATGAAAGGTTTTGTTATAAAGTAAATCTTTCCATAGGAATCTCCTAAAAAAATGCAAATTAGAAATCCTATGATTCTTCATTTCTCTACTTTGTCTTCATTAGGCTGATGGGAACTCTCTAAGAGAATCTTTACCTTATAAATAAAAAATCTTAACAAACATAAAATATTGGATAAGCAAGTATGAATCAATTTTAATGTGTCGACAGAATTTGAATCATATTATTTTAATGTATATAACTATAAATACCAAAATATGAATTATGAACTTCTAAACATGCTTCTTTTATGTTGAAAAACTACAGTTTTAGAATTTTCATTAATCAATGTAGAAAAAATTTGAACCATATTGTTTTTTTCAAAAAATGAAAAAATTTATATTAATCATAGCAAAAGCTATAATAACATTACAATGAGTCGCATTATTAGTTTGCATTCAGCATATGTTGAGGTTACAATAAAGTGCTAAAAAAACTAGGTGAGTTGTGTTTGTCATCACATTACCGAGTGAGTTGTGTTTGTTGTGAGCTATGAAAGTTGCTCGAACCCAGCTAACAATGTGTTCAGCTATTTGATATTTGCCTTCCTTAGTTCCCTCTCTCCTTCCATATGGAGTAAATGGTGGTAGTAAAAGCTATTTTAATAAGAGTTATATTCGTTTCACCTGGCTTGGTCCTGACAATGATCATGTTAAGTGCCTCCCTCCAATCAAAAGTATAACTGGGTAGTTGTTGCATATTTATTATCCTACTCCACATTGTCTTGGTGTAACTACATTCAAAAATAGATGATTTCGACTTTCTACTGTATGTTTGCAAAGAACACAAATGAGGACATAACTCCCAAACCATTTATCCTTGGTTCTGAGTATGTTTTCAATTACCGGCTGAGATAAGATTGAAGCTTTCGGGTTTAATGACTACCTCCACAGAATATCATACCACGGAACCAGTTCAACATCACATGCAAATATCTTATACAAAAGCTATTAAAAAATGCACCGCTTAGGTTGGGCATCCACAGAATGTTATCCTCTCCTATTTCATCAGGAAGAGGAAGCAACTAACCAATTAGTAAGGAAAATCCTCTAAAATATTGTTATTCTCTAGATAAGTGAACTATAAGACGTCCAATTATCATACTAGAACCAAATGTTTTTACCATCCCCTAGCTGATGCTTAATGTAAGGGTAGACCAAGCTTATCGAAATTCTGATGGAATGAGTGTCTGCACTACTAAGGAGCATCAGATCATCTGCATAGATCAAATGTGTTAACTTGATCTCTTTACATTTATGGTGGAACTAGAAGCTATCATTACTTTCAAGAATTTTGGAGATCAATTGAGATATTCCTTTCTTTTTAAAGCAAATAGGTAAGGGAAAAAAGGATCCCCTTGCTTAATACGTTTGGCAAGCTTGAAAGGTAATGATGGAATGCCATTTACCATTACACTGAACAAGGATGTTTGAATGCATGCAAATCTCTGAACTTGGGTGGTAAGCCTATAACTTCCAGGGATTCTTGCAATTACCTCCAATTGATAGTATCATATGCCTTGAAAAAATCAAATTTTGATTAGGCAATTTTTGTAGGCTTCCTTGAGTGATTTTCCCTTAAAAACTCCTGTAAAAGGAGTATATTGTCTCCGATACTCCTCCCAGGTAGGAATGCCCCTTGTGCCATGTGAATAACTTCTGATAGAACTAGTTTTAGCCTTAGAACAAACAATTTGACAATCACTTTATAAATAGTAGTGTAACATGATATGGGTCTGTATTCAGTTATGGATGATGGATGTTTCTTCTTAGGAATAAGACATATAAATGTATGATTTACCTCCTTAAGCAATGCTGTAGATGAGAAAAACTCCGGTACAATCTCTGTAAAAAGATGTCCAAGTGGTTTGAAAAAAGAGGGTAGTGAACCCATCAGGACCTAGAGCCTTTGATGGATGAAGGTTGAAAAGCACTTCCTTCACTTCCTATGAAGTAAAAGGAATGGTTATTTTGTCATTAAGGGCTTGATTTAAAGAAACACCAAACATATCTTTGATATTAAAACCCTATGGAGAGGTGTCTGTTGTCCCCATCAATTGTTGAAAATATCTCCTGATTAAGTTGAGTAACTCTTGCTGACCTGTGATCAGATTGCCACTGATGTCTTGTAATCTTGTTATGGTATTCACATTTCTTCTTGACAGTAGAGAAGCATGAAAAAATTAGGTGTTGGAATCCCCATCTTTGAGGCAATTCAGTCCAGCCTTCTACTTGAGGATCGAATTATGGTATTCTAGTTGTTCTTGGTATTCCTTCAATCATCGGTTTTCAATAACCTTTAGTTCATTATCCATAGGATGATTTTAATGAGTTTCCTAAGCTTCAGCTAGTTTCCTTTTGCTATCATATAGATCTTGATTCTTTGTTTTACAAAAACTTTAATAAGTTGTTTAATTATTTTGAGTTTTTGCATTAATTGGAAGGTCTTATATTCCCACACTTCATGACTCCAACAACTATTGACAAGCTCCATAAATCCTGCCATCTGTGTAACTCCATTGAAGAATTTGAATGGAACTCCCACTCGTAACAGTTCAACCATGTTTTGGATGAGCATATAGAAATGGTCTGATAGGATATTATCTCCAAAACATACTAATGATTATAGGAATTCACTCATCCATAGTGCATTCACAATTGCTTTGTTTAGCTTTTTTCGAATCAACATCTCTCCCTGCTACTTTTTAGTCCAAGCAAATACCCTCCCTATTTCTCCTAGATCCATTAAGTCCATTTGATGAAAGAATTGGTTTAACTCTCTGATAACCCCCAATGTGTATCTATTGCCACCTTCAACTTCACTCAAATTTAAAGAACAACTGAAATCCCCATAGGCTATCCAGGATTTGGACATTCCATTTTGAAGTATTTGCATATCCTTCCATAATTTGTCCCACTGAAATGCAAAATTTGAGGCATAAATAAGAGTAACTTCAAAGGCAGAAGAATTACTTTGGAGTTTACAATATAGTGCATAAACTTATCATTGTGATTGGTTGCTTTCACCTCAATGCAATCTGAATTAGAAAGACAAATAATGCGGCCATTGTAATGATGATAGTGGTTATTAATGTACTTCCATTTAACACCCAAAATTGCAGTGCTAATTAGGTATGAGAGGTTTTTTATTTTATTTGTTTCAAGGAGACATACTAAAATAGGTCTTTTATGAAGCACTAACTCCTTTACAATGGACTGTTTTAGAGGGACATTTAATATTCCGTACTAACATACTCATCTAGGGGAATACCCCTTCAGTTTTGTTCTTCTCCCGGCTAAGCGTCTACTAGACTTTGAGGGTGTATTTGTTGATCCTCAATCCTAGTGGTATCGGGTTGTTTATGTGGAATTGCATCATCATTTTGGTGCACACCATATGTTGTGCCTCATTCAATATTATTGTAGTTGATGAAGGCTCTGATAAGTTTCTGGCGTTGTCTGTACATCCATCTAATTGTTGGTGGGGAGTGTCTTCTGCTGTGTTAGTTGTAGAGTTAAGAAGCCAATTAGAGTTGGAGGGTGTAACCATTGTCTCTTCACTCCCGTTGACGTCTATCTATGACAATTGTGGTGTATGTGGGATTGCATCCTCAGATTGCAATGCCTCTAAATTCTAAATATTATCCAACATTGTCTCAGCTAGTGGTAGCTTAAGGATGCAAGTGGGATTGGCTGGACTGCTTTCTAATTGATGTTGTTAGGAACCTCAATAAATACTATATTATTGATAGTATAATAGGTGATAACAAACTGGAGCAAGCTCCCCCTCCTAGCTGATGCTAGCCAAACCAACCTAACAATGATTACAAAAATGTACCCCTCTCTATCCTTAATAGACAACTATATCCCCTCTCATTCTCTCTCCATAACTACCTTCTAACAAACTTGCCTACATGGCAGCTGACACTCCGCCCTTTCCTAATTTGTTCCTGCAAGTACAGGTTTTAATGGGCCAAGTTTGTATGGCCTGAATAGAAGGTGAATTGTTAGCAATTCCCTCCTCCTCGATAGGCACCTTGTCCTCAAGGGGAATAGAAGGGAATTGCCCCTTAATGAAGTATGCATCCTTATAGGTACCTTCCCCTACTGGCTTAACCTTCTAACAGATTAGCCATTGCTGAATCTTAATGCCTTTGGACTTGCTGAAGCGTGAAGCTAGGACTGCCTCTGGCTTAACCCTTTAAAAAACGTCCACCTCTAACCTTTGAGGAAGATCTTGCTCAATAGGGTGATCACCCATTGTCCTTTTTAGCTAAGAAATATGGAAAATTTACTGTACCTTAGGTGTAGGTGGAAATTGTAATTTGTAAGCAACTTGCCCTACCTTTCCAATGACCTTAAAAGGGCCATAATACCTTGCAGATAGCTCAGGACATATGTGTGATGCCATGGTGAGCTGTCTATGTGGCCTGAGCGTAATATAGACCAAGTCTCCTTCGTGGTACTGTACTTCCGTCCTATGAGCATTTGCAGATTTCTTCATTGATAACTGGGTACGAAGTAAATTATGCTTAAGCTGGCATAAAGCCTCATCTCTATCAACTAAGGCCAATGCCACTGATTCCACTTGAGTCTCTCCTTGTAGGAAGTGTAGTATAGATGGTGGTAGGCGACTATAAACAACTTCAAAAGGAGTCCTTCTAATTGAAACAAGAAAATTAGTGTTATACCAACTTTGCCCAAGATAACCAATGAGACCAGTGTTTAGGTGGTTCGGAGGTGAAACAACAAAGGTAGGTTTCCAGGCACCTATTAACCACTTCCATTTGGTCATCCGTTTGGGGATAATAGGAGGAACTCATCTTCAATACTATCTTTTGTAACCTGAATAATTTCTTCCAGAAATTACTTGTGAAGAGAGGGTCTTTGTCACTCAATATAGAGCCAGGAATACCATGTAACTTCACCACATCTCGTATAAACACTTCAGTCACTATTTTAGCTGAGAATGGGTGTTTTAGAAGTAGAAAATGAGCATATTTCTACAACCGATATACTATCACCATTATACCTTAGGATCTAGGAAGCCTTGTAATGAAGTCCATGGAAACTTCATCCCATACTAGCTTAGGAATGGGCAAAGGCTGTAAAAGAGCAGTTGGAGACATAGCCAAATATTTGTTCCTTTGACATGTGGCACACTCCTGTATAAATTTCTATATTGATGACTTCATTCCTAGCCAAAATAAACCACTAGCCAATCTTTTTTAGGTCTTAAGAAAACCAGAATGTCCCTCTAGAGGAGAAGAATGATACTCTTGCAATAAATGGGGAATTAATGTTAAAGTAGCAGAGAGGACTAAACCGTTCTTATAGAATAGTAAGTTTTCCTTCAATTGATATTCTGGCTTAGATTTCGGATTTTGTCGTAAAGTCACTATGAGTTTACTATGTTCTGCATCCTCCTGAATCTCGTTCCGAATCACTTCCATATTAACCCAAAATGGAGCTGAAACTACAATAAATAACAACTTATCTTCTTCCACTTTGGATATGACATCTGTAGCCCCATTTTGTTTTCCCAACTTATAGATTACTTCAAAATCCAGACCCATCAACTTAGCCTGCCAATGTTGCTAATCTATTGATGGAATTCTCTGGTTTAGTAAATGCTTAAGGCTCTTATGATTAGTATAGACTTTGAAATGCCTCCTCATTTAAAAATGTTTCCAATGTTGAATATCTAACACTATCGCTATCATTTCTTTTTTATAAATAGACTTGGAATAAGACGATTCAGCTAATGTCTTGCTGAAGTAGGCTAAGGGGCGATCTTCTTGCATTAGGACAACACCTAATCTCCTCCTAGAGCCATCACACTCACCTGAAAATTCCTTGGAGAAATTCGGTAAAGCTAGAACAGGTGATGTGGTCATTCTCTTCTTAAGTTCCTCAAAAGCCATTTGAGCTTCCTTTCCCCAAATAAACCCATTTTTCTTAGTCAATTTAGTAAGTGGTTTCGCAATTATGCCATAATCATTTACAAATTTTCTATAATATCCCGTAAGCCCAAGAAATTCTCTTACTCCCTTCATATTCTTAGGTACAAGCTATTCCACAATACTTTTAATTTTCAGTAGATCCATAACTATTCCTTGACCTAAAAGTACATGACCAAAGCATTCGACGGGCTGTTGGCCAAATAAGCATTTCTTCTTGTTCGCATACAAGTGATTGTCCACTAATAACTGTAACACCCAGACTAAATGTTGCAGATGCTAATTCCAATCTGAACTATGGATTAGGATGTTGTCAAAGAAGACTAAAACAAATTTGTGCAGAAGAGGTTTGAAAACGAAATTCATAGGAGATTGAAAGATAGCAGGCGCATTTATGAGTTCGAAAGGCATTACTAGGTATTCATAATGCCCTTCATAAGCTTGAAACCCAGTTTTATAGACATCCTCCTCTCTAACTTTGATATGGTGAAAACCCGATTTCAAATCTACTTCAGAAAAATACTTGGCCCCATGTAACTCCTCCATCAACTCATCTATTACTAGAATAGGAAACTTGTAGGGCATCGTAAGTTTATTCAAAGCTCTATAGTTGATGCACATGTGCCATGATCTGTCTTTCTTTTTAACAAAAATCATGGGGCTTGAAAAAGGACCGATACTAGGTTTGATAACCCCTGCTCCCAGCAACTCCTTGACCTGCCTTTTGATCTCATTCTTGTGGTAGTGCATATGCCTATAGGGATGGACACTTACTGGTTCTGCCCCTTCTCTCAAAACAATCACATGATCACTGGTTCTTTTGGGAGTTAACTCTTTTATCGGTTGGAACACTGAATCAAATCTGGTTAAAACAGACTGCAATTCTTGTTGTTGTTCTGAACCCAATGACCCCATCCCTTCGATTACAATTTCTTTAATTCTCATGGACCAAAGCAACCCTTCAATCTCCACTTCCTCACATTTGAACATCTGTTGTAGAGCATATGGAATAGAGCCTTGCATATTAATTCCTTGTAGGGTTACTTCTTTCCCCATTTAGTCAAAAGACATAAACATCGTCTTCCAATCTACCTTGACCACCCTAATGTCTCTAACCATGCAATGCCTAATATTAAATCAGGTCTCCTAATATTGAAAACATAAGCATCCACACTAAATTTTGCTCTATTCACTTCTAGCTTAATTTCTTTACAAACACCTTGTGAGAAAGATCGGTGCCCACCACCAAATCTAACTCTAAAGGTTTGAGTAGGAGTAACAGGGATTCCTATGGCCTTAACAAATTTACTCGACACGAAATTATGACTAGCTCCACTATCTACCATAATTAAAATAGGAATTTTGTTAAGCTTACCCATCATAACCATGGATCTTGACGGTGAGGATTTATCTCTTCCTATCTTTTTGTACAACCAAATTGCAAACCAACTCCCAATCCTCCTGATGATTACTTGCCTTCACTGCAACAGGATTATTTACTATTTCTTCTTCTGCATCTCCTTCCTAAAAAATTAACTTGTATTCTTTATCTGGGCATTGATGAAGTGGACCAAAGGTTTGGCCACGCTTGAAACACAACCCTTTAGCTCTTCTCTCCATTAGTTGTTCATAAGATAAATTCCTAGTTCCCTTCCACTTTAGACCACTTTGTCGATTACCATCAGCCATCATGTTTCGGGACCTGTATGACAACTCCTTTCCTTCCCCCTTAACGTTTGCAGATGTGTTGCTCATTTGACTTAGGCGCTGGACATTGGAAATGCCCAGCCGAGATCCATTCCCAGAAATGGAAATCCCAGGCTTGTATTTTGATTCATTGGGTCGGATTATTCCTTCTTCGATCAGCTCCCTTTCAACCTTGCGTGCGACAAAAAGTAACCAGGCTTAGGTTGATGGGTCATTAGTCTTGACCCGATTCCTTGTTTCTTCACAAAGTCCTCCTGGAAAACAACTTATAAACCACTCTTCGGGAAAAATGGTGATTTGCGAAGTCACCTGCTCAAACTCGTCGATATGCCCATCCACTGACCCACGTTGGACTATCGATTTAAGTTGCTTTATTGGGTTACTTTCATCCTTTCCCCCCGTATTAGTCAAACAAGGAGCGCTTGAAGTGTTCCAATGTCATGTAAGGATCCAACTCATGTATGGACTTGAACCAATACAACGTGGTTCCCTCCATGCATATCTGAACCATCGGCAATCTAAGTTCAGAAGGAATCTCGTGAATCACGAAATAAGATTCAGCTCGCATGAACCATGCGAATGGGTCTTCACCGTGGAACGACGGAAGATCAACCCTTTGTGCTGTGTTTTTGTACTCCTCCCATGCACGTTCTGTAGCCGGTGCAATAGTGCAGCTCTCCTGTCTGCAAGGTTCAGACCCATTTACCGGTTTTTCCCCCCAAAAGAAAAAGACGTAAGATGGGTTAACACTGGTGAGCCTTCTCCTTCCTCTCTCATACTTTGCTTCTTTGGGTTTTTGGCCTTAAGAGTTTGAAATCCTTCTCTCAATTCTGTCTGTAGTAGGCTTTGAGACTTTGCTAGTATCTCGACGCTAGCCATCAACATGCTCAATTGCGTCCTAAGGTCCTTCAGTGTGGTGTCGTGTGACTTAACCATTGCTTCTTAAGCAGAGATGGATGATTCTTGTCTCCTAAGAGACACTTTCACTGCAGACAGTCTAGCTTACATTCGTGTTTGCATGCAATCTCTACTTCTTTAGTCTCTCAATGAAAGCAACAATTGTTAGGAACCTCAATAGAGACTGTATTATTGATAGTATAATAGGTGATAACAAGCTGTGGAGCAAGCTCCCCCTCTTGGCTAATCCAGGTCAAATCAACCTAACAATGATTACAAAAATGTACCCTTCTTTATCCTCAATATACAACTATATCCCCTCTCATTCTCTCTCCATAACTACCTTCTAACAAACATTCCTCCCTTTCCCAATTTGTTCCTAGGAGTCTAGGTTTTAATGGGCTTAGTTTGTATGGGCTGAATAGAAGGTGAATTGCTAACAAATGTTGTGAAGTGTTTTCTCCAGCAGATGGAGGTCTTCCAACAACAACTCCAGGAGCTGCTTCTGCTTGCACCTCAGTGGACTCAAGGATCAACTCATTTGTTCTAGGTAGTGGGGGAACATTTTCTGCAACCTCCATATCCCCTGTATGAACTTCTAGTCCCAGTATCTCCTCTTACCAGCCAATTTTAAATGCTCTTCCGGTTGGTTTCGACTTCTTGAGTGAAGGGTTAGGTTTCCATGGGTAAGAAACCTTAACTTCTGAAGGTACCAACTCACCTATGTCCCCTAACTTCATCACTGTCAAACTTTCAAGGAAATTAGAATTCCTCTTAATCTCAACACAAATCTTGGCATACCCGATACGCTACTTATTGGATGTTTGAGCATCCATTATCAGAGGTTTACCCAAAGAGCTAGCTAAATACTAAAACGCTCCACTGTCCATAGCTCTAACAACAAGTTATGAAATTGTACGCACATGGTAAAAGCTTCAATGCATTCACGATCAAAATCGATACCCGGTTTCCATTTCCTAAGAAACATGGGTTGGCCTCCAATATGCCATGGACCCAATTCAATGATCTCAGTCAGATTACTATCAATCGCAAATTTAAAAAGAATGGTACCGTTGTCCATAAGCAAGGTTTTCTCCAATCCCTTCTTCCCCCACCTGGAAGTCGCCCAAGCATGGATCACTGGGAATGCAGGTCATTTGCTCCAAAATAACCCCACCAATGCCGTAGACCATGCTTTGTCACCCGCTTGTAGAAGCTCTATGGGTGGACAAATGACACCATCCTTCATGACTTCCAAGTAATGCTTCAGCTGAATACGATTCTGTTGGAAGTTGAGTTTGCTGTGCCAAGCACTGGTTTTTAGTGGAGGAGTCGCTGTCTGTGTGGTGGGAGCACGTGTCCCGCGTGCGAGATCTCGCCCCTTTTCCGGACTCTTCGTTGGTCTCGCGTGAGAGAACCAAGAAGTCTTCCAAGGAGAGACTCGACGGATCACCACAGCCCAAAGTCCCATGTTAGGCCTTGGACAGGCCCTTCATGGGTGGAGAACCTCAGCCGAGTGGTGGCCAGAGGTACCGGGAAGCGTTCACCGGTGAAGATGAAGGAAGGGAAATTTTCAGAAGAGGAAAAAAGAAGCGAGGGTAAAATAGTCCATTGACAAGTCAATCAATGCATACAAGTATTGACCAATTGACAAGTCAATCAATGGCAGACAATAAATGCAGTTGAATCAGTCCATGACCACTTACTGGTATTGCAAGATATTTGGTGTATATGTATAGCTTAATTTTACGACAAGATCGACTTACCAACATTATGGCTTTAACGTTGTCGCGTCCAACATGATACTCGGTTTCTTGGGATCCAACGAAGCTCAACAAGATATCAACAAAGTCCTTGGTTCGGTTCTCACCCTTGTTTTGGATATGATCATCGATGACCCTCTCCAAGAAACCATCAAAAACCTTGCTAGTAGCCTTCATACGCTTTCTAAGACCCTGAAGATCAAGCGGAGCAATCTGTGGAATGTAATCAGACAAGTTTGGAACTGCCATTAATTGCATGCCGTCGTGAATTACAGATGTAAACCCTTTACCACCGAACTCCTTGTCTGTGTATTTCTTGCCAAAAATCATTCTGCAGCTGATATAAGCACCAACAGACGAGACCTTTGCACTAAGATCAACAGCAACTCGTTCATAAGAAGCCTGTTTAATGGACTCAATCAAGAGGTCTATCTCATCCTTTCTCATCGAATTGAAGGAATTGTTTTTATGGTTGGTAAGCAACTCAAGGGTGCAAAGCTTGCGCATATTTCGCCAATAAGGTCCGTAAGGAGCAAAACCCAAGCCCTTTTGCTCGTAAGACAAATACTTTGAAGCCTCAAGTGGTGGTCTGCTTGCAAAAACAAGATCATGTGTCTTGAGAAACAACTCCGCCACCTTAGGAGACGACACAACGATGGTTGGGACGGAACCTAACCTCATGTACATGAGCGGACCATATTTTTCGGCTAAGTTATGCAAAGCTCGCTGAGGGTACTTTCCCAACAAGTGAAGGCAACCGATAATCGGCAACCCTTTTGGACCAGGAGGTAGCTTCTTACCCTTGCTATTGCTGTTCCCCATACACGCTTGAAAGATCAAAGCAAGTCCTATCAAGGACAGAGCAATTGTAACCCAAGCCATGAAATGAAATGGTATATCTAATCTGATCTCCGCCGATCCTGCACAAAGGTTATAAATAATGAACTTGAGCCTTAAACGTTCCTATCTTATCACAGTGGAGAAGAGCTTTTCTAGAAAATGACATTTTTGGAGTGATGGTAGCATATCACTATATATGTGAACATCAATGTTAAAATTCGTTCTTAATATTCAAACATTAAAAACATAAATCATGAATCATACGTAAGTTATTTATATCTATTACGATCTTGAATATAATAATAACCTTATATATGAAGTGAATAAATTACTTACCTTGAGTAAAATTCATTGATGTAGAGGGAAAGCTTTCAACAATCACAACCTGGTTTCTCATTCTTAACCCTCTTTTTGTAGTAGATAGCTTGATGAATAGCCCAATATAGCATTGTAGAAAGGAAGAATTGCACTCTTCAAGAGATGGCCAGATCCATGTTAAATTGAAGAAAAATATCTATAAGATTTTGGGTGGAAGCAATAAATACAATGTGTCATATATGCAACAAAGTGCATCTCAAAAACATCTTGAATAAGATGCCTTATGAGTTATGGAAAAGAAAGAAATTGGATGTTGGCTACTTTAATGTGTTTGGCAACAAATGTTACATTCTTAGAGATCGAGAATAAGTTTGAAAATAAGAGTGATGACGGCATCTTCCTTAGATATTCAAACCATAGTAAGGCATATCATGTGTTCAACTAAAGAATTAAGATAGTGATGTAATCTATGAATGATGTAGATGATGTGTACCAAATAATTGATAAGGTGCTAGAAAAGAACCTTCAAAACTAGCTTCACACATCAGAACAAAGGCACATCAAAAGTAATAGCAAAGAGCATTATGTCTCTAGAAAAGAAACCAATTAGACAGAGGTCTAGTTGGTTGTTTCTAAGGAAAAAACCATCCAAAGAAGAACTGATGTTGTTGATTCATCTAATGTAGGAACAGACTTGGCGGATAACAATGAATCAAGGCAACATGATCCTCCATCACGGATCAGATGAAGTCATCCTATTGAGAATATGATTGGTGAGATTAGTGATAGAAGAAAAACAAGAGAAGGAAAGAGAATAGATTACTGGGAACTTGCAGGCTTATATGCTACACTTCCTATTTGACTAAAGAATGTGAAAGAAGCGTTGTAAGATGAATTTTGGGTTGCTACAATACAAGACGAGTTGGCACAGTTTGCTTAAATTGATGTATGAGAATTGGTGTCAAGGCCATCAAATGTGAACGTGATTGAAACAAAATGGGTGTTTCCAACAAACCTGATGACAAAGGTAATGTGATGAGAAATTAGCCGAAGCTAGTTGCTCAAGGATTCTCTCAATTAGAAGGCATTTATTTTGAAGAAACTTGTGCCCTAGTAGCAAGGCTTAAGTAAATAAGACTTCTTTTGGCCATAGTATATGTGAAAAGATTAGAGCTTTATCAAATCGATGTGAAGAGTACATTCTTGAATGTATTTCTACAAGAAGAAGTATATATTAAGCAGCCAAAGGGTTTCCTTGATTTTTTGCATGGTGATCGCGTGTTTAAGCTCAAAAAGGCTATTTATGGCCTCAAGCAAGCACCAAGGGCCTGGTATGAGAGACTCACCTAATATCTACTCAACCAAAGATATGAACAAGGTAGTGTGGATAAGACACTATTTTTGAAAAATGAAAATTCAATTTGATAATTGCACAAATATATTTCGATGATATAGTGTTTGGTTCCACTTATCCGAAGATAGTTGATGGATTTGTAAAGATGATGACAAATGAGTTTGAGATGAGTAAGGTCGAAAAATTGCATTTTTTCTTAGGACTAAAAATTAAGCAAGTAAAAGATGTCATTTCCATATCTCAAACCAAATTTACAAAGAATTTGGTAAAACAATTTGAGCTTAAGAGTGCGCGTCATACTAGAACATCAATGAATGTCTCAGCAAAGTTGAATAAAGATTATTATGACAAAAGTGTTGATGTCATTCTAGATAAAAGCATCACTAGGAGCTTGCTTTATCTAACCACCAGTCGACCTGATATTTGTTATAGCGTGGGAGTGTGTATATGTTGGACCCCGTCTCCGAGGCCCAACATTCGGAAACACACAAGCATAGAAGACCCAAAATCGACAGCAATACTGACCACAATTTGGGAAACCTCCAATAGAAAGATTCGGATAAGTTTTTTAAGAAAATTTGATCTCTCTGCTCTAACGATTCCAACGCCACTAAAAACGCTCAATTTGGATTAGAAATGAAGAAGTTATGGCCACAATACTATCTAAAGAAAAACAGTCAAAACTTAACATTCTACCGACTTCATGTCAGAATTTGAAGGTTTTTGAGGCTAAATTGTCGATCGGTTCCTTCATAAAACTTGTATATTTAAATCTCTAGCTTAATTTAAAATAAGAATCGACTCGATCGGAGCTCTATAGCTTAAGATATTTCAAAATCATTGAAGTATATTCAGACTTTATCGACCGA
>JANIJH010000223.1:65023828-65045660 GCA_024520975.1 Erythroxylum areolatum | reverse complement strand
CCAGGAGGTAGTTTCTTAACCTTGCTATTGCTCTTTCCAACCCATGCTTGAAAGATCAAAGCTAGTCCTATCAAGGATAGAGCTATTGTAACCAAAGCCATGAAATGGTTTAGCTAACTTGGTCCTGCATAAAGATTTATACAAGTGATCTCTTGTGAAGATGTCGAGTGTTAGTCTATCATCAATCAGTCGATCAAGAAATACTGCTTTTGTGCGTGAAACATGGAGGGTCTGCGTCCTTTCTTTTAAGGGCTGACTGCATGTATGTGAGCTGTAAAAATCATCCTCTACCTTTCTGCATGCCTTGTTGAAATATTGAGCTTGTAAGTAGCGTGATTTGCATGCATGATTGGAGAGGTATTATTGGAGGCTAGCTGTTAGGTAATAAAGACTGTTTGGCTTTTTAGCGAAAAGTGGAGCTTGCGGGTCTTATATGGAGGCTACTGCATAGAAATAAGGGTAATGTAGGTGTCGAGGATGTGAACGTGATCAAGTGTGTGGAGGCTGCTTTGTCTTGTAATGGGGTGTTGTTTTTGCATTGACGTGATTGGAGGCATGAAAGTCAATTTTGGAGTGAAATAAAGGTAGGAACTAAGTGAGGCAGCATTTTCTTGCGTGAGTAGAAGGAGCTGGTCAATAAAGGCTGCTGCATGTGTGGGTAGTAGGTGCTGCATGCCTCGAATAAAATGGAGACAGTTTTTTGATTTATTTTGGATGTTAGCTATGGAATGTATTTTTCAAAGTTAAGTTTGACAGTCATAAAAACTAAACAGTGATAATTTAGGAGCTCAAATTTTATCAATTTCTTCGTTTTTGAGTTAACTCAAATTTTATCAATTTCTTCGTTTTTGAGTTAACTTCAATATTAGACTTGAATCACAAGATTTTGCCATCTGAGTCAAAAGTTATGGTCGAAACATCATCAAAAGGTCATTTCAACAATCCAAAATCTGATGCGAATTTCAGAAATTTATTTTTCCTAAATTCTAGCTCAGAAAAATCTGCCATTGGTCCCAAAAAATTCATCAATAAGTCAAAAATTTAAGTATAAAATTTCAGAATTTTTTGATAGACCAATCTCAAAATAAAAATCTCACAACGGTCTAGTCTGTCAGAAACTCAAAAACAGTACAATTCGAGTTTATTTGTTTCATTTATGCATTTTGCGTCAACGAATCTCGAATGATGCTAAAACATGATAAACCAGTCATAGATGGACATAAAATAAATGTAATAACTCTGAATTAAATCCTAAAAATATATGAAAATATGAGTATATCTAAAGAATCTTCTCTTTTGAGAATAATCAAAAAAGAAAAATGTTCAGTTGAAATATAAAAATGTGCCTGAATTTGTCCAAGTACTCTTTAGAATAGAATGAAAGAAGGAAGGAACTTCTCGAAAGAGATAGAACTCATCTCATTGCTCACCCGCATCAATTAGTATCCTTGAAGTGCAATACTATCACACAGCTTATTAGTAAATGTGACTATACAGGTCGAAGCTTCTATCAAACGAGCAACTGAGATAAGATTATAGTTATGGGACAAACAAAGCATGATTCAAAAATTAACCATTCCCTCTTGGACAGCTTCTGCCGATTGCCCATTAGTCAACCTTATTGAAGTCACTGCTATGTCACTCAAATTCATGAGAAGAGCTTTGTTTCTGGTCATTGTGTTAAGACGCGCCGGTATCTAACAGCCAATTATTGTATCACTGCAATAAGCGTTGCCCAATGTTCCCTCGAAAGATTGGGCAAATTGCTTCTCACATTTCACTAAAGATTACTTTATCCTTTAAGCCATTCTGCTTAGACGTTCATAAAAAGATGAGAGCAACAACATTACTCTTTTGAGTTGTATGCCAGTATCTCTTCCAAAACTAGGACCAACGTTGTTGATGGTTAGGTGATGGTTAGGTGAAGGACTAATCTGAGTAGCTTTACAAATTTTCAGATGTTTCAAGCCTAGCTAGCATGTTAGAAGATCGTTATCAGGATGATAGACAGACGGTAATCTAAAGAATGCTGGAGATAAGTAAGCTTTGTTCTTTGAATAGTTTCATTTATTTCAGCCAGTAGGCTGAGAACAACATTAAGAATACCTTGAATTTCCAATTCCACCACATGGCCCACTCCTTCAGAAATAAGGAGATATCTTGATCTATAACATAATGATGTGACAACATAAGAAATTCGTTCTTCTCCGTAATCCCATCCTGCACATGTTTCATTCGACATGATGGGAGTATGCGCCAAAAGAACTTCAAGTACCGTGCTCTAGTCAAGGGCAGACAATTGGAATGGTCCAATTTTTGCTCATGTCGAAGGCAGAGTACCAGAATTGGGGTTTTAGTATTCACATGTGCATCATTTCAAACTAACAGAAATTGTATCGGAAGGAAACCTACTTGTATCCCCTTACCCAAACAGGCACAGAGTAGATTAGGGTCCCCAGAACAAATGAGAGGATAATGGTTGTCAGGGCATACGCATAGGCCCTCCAACTTCTTGTACTTTCCTCCATTGCGTAGTACTCAGCCATGAATGTTGAAACTGTGCTTAAACAACCCAAAAATCCAAACTGTATGCCGGATGAAATGATGTTCCAAGACTTAGTATGCACCTGCATATTCATCACCTCCTCAATGATTCGAAAATGCACACTCATATAACCCGGAATTTAGTAGGCAGTTAAGGGTTAAAATTTCAGAAAGTTAAAAGCAAGGGCCCTATTGATTTAGTGGGTTTTAGGAGAGAAAGAAAAGAAGTAACTTACTGCTTTTCTCAAAGTAGAGATTGCTGCCATGATGGAAGCCGCAGAGACGTTGGCAGCTAGAGTACCAAATGGTAACCATTTGAAAAGTCCTGATTTTCCCAGCCCACGTCCGTTGAGTCGTGCTAAGAACCACCTAATCCAAACCCCTGGAGCTGCAACTATGCATGCGACCCATAGTTGGGCGCCACTGGCATTAGTGTTATAATCCTCTTTAAGCTGTGTGCCACTCACACTCAATAACAGAGTCAATATCAGCAACAACACCACCATAACTAGTAAATGACGCTTCCAGCTGTCCACCCTCCAGGTGTTGCAGTTTCCACTTCTATTTAGCTTTTCGAGAAGTAACTTGAAACACTTGGCAGTTTCAACGCCAAATTTGATGGAGTAGGCTGCCAAGAACAATCCTGCTAAAATGAAACAGAAATTGGGCAGATGAATAACGCCTACTGATAAAACAGCTCTTGCCCCTTACTACAAACATATCATGCAAAGTGCCACATTACCTATCAAAATTCCAACCACGGAAAATACCCACTGACCATTAACACTGAGATCAAGCATTTTCTGATTCCAACCACTGAATGTTGTGAGACTTCCCAAATAGCCCGTCGTTAACCCAATGGCCAGATGAGTAGACACATCGGATATATCTCCTTTGAAAACGATACCCCACCATCCCATTAAAAAAGATCCGACCTAATAGAATAGGCAAAAGCAATTCATCAAGGAAAACAAACAACAAAATTTTGATCAAGGAACAAAAGAGAATATATTTGTTTCTTTTAAGAATCAAGAGTAGTTGATAGTAAGATAAGTCCAGTTTCATCTAACACTCTCAGAATATATTTTAGCATCTTAGTCCCCTCCAGCGCCCAAGGTCGCAGAAGTCTTGAATTATGGAGGGACAACTTGCTTACACAGTCTTTAAATTACACAGAATGAAAAGCCAAACTCTTAAATTCGAAGCATTAAAAAAATTGGAATCTAACAATTGAGGGTACATAACTTGATGGCTCCGCCAAACCAAAGCCTTGTAATACATAAAGAAACTAGAATGAACGCACTAACCATATGAAAATCACTAGTTGCATTCTTAACTGACTTAATTCATGCACACCTTCAGCACAAAATAAGTTGCTTCACCCTTTACAATCAAGCATGAAGGTGGTTGAACAGGAGAAATATGCGTGGCAAACTCATGTGATAATGTTACTTGCTAATATACATTGCAAAAGAGTAAACTTGTGTGAAAGAACAAGGGCTGCACTTATAAATGTTTTTCTAGAAAAGAGAGAGAGACATAAATACCATGTTAGAAGGAAGATCACTGTATAATGGGGAGTGATCACTTGTAACACCGGCAATCCCAGGGCCAAAAAATTTTTGTAGCAAGTACCTTGTCAGAACCTGCACCAACATGACGTTTCAAACATTAGTTTATGTAGAACAGTAGAAGAAACCAAACATCGTCTTCCAAGCACCTAAACGATTATGGTAACTAAGGGTAAAGAGTTCTCTGAACCTATAACACGAAGCAAGACAGATTCTTTAATTTGGCTAAAAAGTCAAGTAATTTCATGAGCTCATTTCGACTAAACTTCCATACTATTGACGTCAACAGGTCATCATCGAGTCACCAAGAACTACAAACACTGGTACTTACAAGTTCTTAACGTATTTGTGAAAATATTATGTGATGACTAAATTTTTCAGAGGTCATCATTGTCAATAACAATTTAGACACTTACAAGACGCTACCATAAAAGTATTATCAAGGTTAAAGGGGGAAAACAGCATAAAGATAATGTACTTACAAAATCAAAGAAGGTGAGCCAACAATCCAGTAAAAATTTATGGGTATAACATTTAAGAATCGGTGTATATAAAACGGTGACGAAAATTACCCCAAGAATTCCAAAAACAGCCAGATAAACAAGACATGTGACATAATCTACAAATGGTGGCAATGTCAGAGCTTTTTCCCTCTCCTCCTGACCATGGAAGTAAGAAACAAATAAGGTTTACCCATGTAATGAATAGATCAAAAAAAGAAAAGTAAAAGAATTCCCACGTTATCAAAAAAGACAACATTAAAAACAGATAGTCTAAGGCTCACTTGGACATCTTCCTTAGAGTCGACCATTGCTTCAGTGGATAAAGGATGCAAAGCTGCTGTTGAAGCATTAGCTCTGACCCTATTTGCATGAGACAAATTGCTTGACAGTGAAGCAAAAAAATCCCCGTTCTCCACTGAATTATCAAAAGAAAGTCTAATGTTGCTACCATCACTACGAAGGCTACTGCATAAAGCCCTATCGCCAATATCACCCGCCTCTGAAACAATTTCACTTTCCTTTTCATCATCACTTTGGAAGGACAAACGTCGTGAAAAATTCACAGAATGCCTTCCACTGCTACCCCCACCAAAAGAACCACTTGGCCTTGGTTTAGACTCATGACTATCATGTTCCATGAATGTGAATGTGACTGCGACTGCGACTCTGGATTTCCAGAGAGTTTACTTTCTTATAGGATAACTGCAAAAGTAGAAGATGAAAATACACATTTTTATTCTAGACACCAAAGAGAAGACAAGGGCTGATGCAGATGCTGATGAAAGTAATGGTGAATCATCTACCAAATCCACTCTGCATTAGTCTATAAATTGATTAATCTTTTCGCATGACATAATAAGAGAGATAAAGACCATAATCATCTTACTACATTTTAAATAGAATGATTACGTGAGTAGAGAAGAAGCGATACTCACTCGGTACAGAAGGAACTGTATGTGATTCCCAAGGCATTACCGCCGACAATGTACTCATCTGAATTGAGCGCGGCGAAGAAGCAGAAGGAAGAATTTTGATTCCTTCTTCGGAGTTTGATAGAGGAGAAGGACTCAAATACCCATTCGACCCGACTCGATCCGATTTGATTTTTTCCATCCCGACCCGTGGCCCACTCTTTTATACTGATTGAAACACTGGGTCAGAACTCTGCAGCAAACAAAAAATCACTTACGGGCCCATATAATCCGACCCGATCCAGTCCTTTGACCCTGCCCAAACCGATTTGACCCGACCTGAAAACGACCCTACATAAGGTTGAGATCATCTGTTCTTATTATTATGAGTTTACTCTATTTTATAAGCATCCATTTATTCAATTTCTGTAACTAAATAATATAAACATAAAGTAATGAAACAGTTGATATTTTCTACCTGGACATTGCAACAACTGATTTTGTGCATTTTGATTAGAATTGTGATCCAACCACATAAGAACAACCTGTCAAGTAGTTGTTCAGAAGGTCAGAACTCAACGGACAAGATAGGCAACAAGTGAACGTCATGCATTTCAATCCTCAACAATATATCCAGTAAGCATGAGGAGGGAAATCATTGATTTTGTCAACAAATGAGCACTGCCAACTTTTAATTAGAACATCCAAAAAGTAGGGTTGGACTTTTACTAATTATTGCACCCTATTAAATTAATTGTATTGTTTTTTAATATTGGACTTATAATAATTATTGCACCTTAGTATTTTAATTGTATTTCTTTTTAATATTAAAAATATAGTTTTGTATTTTACATAAGAATTAAATATGTCTTGAACAAACAATCAAGTTCTTGAGTTAAGGATTAAAGTCAACTTTGGACTTAAATATATAGATATGTTTGATTCACTTATTATTTTAATTTTAAATTAAGCATATTTTATACATTTTTTATCAAAAATAATTGAATAGTCTTTAAAATATTTTGATAAGAACATGTTGTTCCCAACTTTCTTGTTTCCTTCACTTTTCTTCATTAGTTTCTTTTTATAGAAGCGAGCATATTTTCTAACCAAAAGTTGAGCTCTTCATCTCTATTGCAATTTAGTGTCACTTTCATCACCGTTTGATTCATCAGTTGCTTTTAGTGTCATTCCTTTTCAGTAGGAAGATCCTTCATCTCGCTTAAGCTTGGTTTCATGGATCATCAGAATTTTCGTAGCCAGTCAAGTGAAATAGTGTCTAGATCCTTTGCAATTTCTAAAGCTGCCAACTTAAGTCTCAATTTCTGTGGTAGTGGTCTTAGAATCTTCGTTACGAGCCCATCATTAGGGTATATCTTTCCTAAGTTCTTTAAGGTCATGATAATGTTGTTGAACCGTCTGAAGAATTCATTTGTGGTTTCTCCCTGTTTCATGCCAATAGTTTCATATTGCACTAAAAGGCTTATTCTATGTTTCTTTACCTCATTCGTTCCTTCAAAGGTGACTTGTAGTTTATCCCTTTTTTTTCCTATAGAGTAGTAGGATATCTTCTTATATTTATTTGGAGATAGTGCACAGATCGGATGATGTTTTGCTTTAGCATTTAACTGTGCATGTCTTCTGTCAACATCGGACTATACTTCTATGTTTTCTGTAGCGGGGAGTGTAGCTCCAACTGTGACGACTTGCCAGAATTCAATATCTACATATTGGAGATAGATTGTCATTCTCTCTTTCCAGTATGATTAGTTGTTTCATTGAAGTACGGAGACTTTGAAGCAGATTATCCTTCAAGGCTTCTCAAATTGTTTTCCATAATCTATCAAGTGCTATAAAACACAATAAATGTGAAACCTCGCTATGATACCAAATGATCAAGCAAACATAAGCAAGAGGAGGGTGAATTGTGTGTAAAAAGTTAAGAAACTTTCAAATCAATAAGATCCTGCGTGAACAAAATAAATTTATAAATAAAAGGGTCCTATAAACTTTCGAAAGGATTATGTTAACACTTAAATGGAAAGAAGCCAATTAATCAGAAGGAGCCTGCTAATGCTCAAGATGATAGAAGCCTTTGCTTAATCAATGAAAGCTTGCTAGCGCTCAAAAAGAAAGGAGCCTGTTTAATCGATAGGAGCCTGCTAACTTTTGAAAGAAACCTCTTACAATATAAAAATAGAAGGACCTTATTGAAAAATTGAAAGAGCTTCTTGAAAACTTATAATGTGAAAAATTAAAAGTAAGGAAGAGAGAGAAAATGACACAGTAGATTTATATTGGTTCGGCTTATAATGAAGCCAATGTCCAGTCCGCAAGCATCCAACTTGAGTATTTCACTATAAAAATTAAGTAGTACTTTGACGAGCCTCTTCAAGTTCACAAGTGTATATTTTTCAAGATTCTTCAACCTTCCACACTAGTAGCATTTTGCTAGCCTTTGCAAGCTCTCAACAAGAAATATATGAAGAATTTAATAGTCTTTCTTAATAGAATGATATTACTTTCTAAGGCACAAAGAGTTTAATATAACCTTCAAGAATATTGATGCTCTAAGGTATATTTGCAAGTCTCGTATCTGTATATCTATATTGCAAAATGCAATAGCTCTTCCTTAAGTAGACATTTTCTTTAACTAATAGTTGCTTAATCTTTGAATCATTACTGTTGAAATTTTTTATATTTAGATGATAAAAAGAACATTTTGTCAAGGCTTCTAGAGCTGATTATTCTAATTAGTATGATTCTTCCAAATGTTATGGAATCATTAAAAAGGTAAGTTTATAAAGAAGGTTCCCGTAAGAAAAGAAACAATTATTTCATGATTTTATTTCCTTTTAAGAAGTATATCATTACCTATATAAGGAAATAAGTCCAATTTGAAATTTGAATTATCATACAGTTATCATCAAAATCGTTAACCATAAACTTCGGGCTAACAATCTCTCCCTTTTAACAATGACAAACAATAATAGATATAATTTCAAAATTCAAATAAAGAATAAAGGATTTCGAAAGATACTTGTAGACTTTATTCAGAGTTATAATTAAAAGGACCCTGACTTTTAAAAGAAGGAGCTTATCGTTTGTTTATCACAGATTTAACAGTTCAACATAATATATCATCAATAGCAAATATATCATTAAAACAATATTGAAAATATATAATTAATTCTCCCCCATTTGTCATTATAAAAAAAATAGAGAGGAAGAATAACGAAGGCATCAAACAATATCATTTATATTCAGGAACATACTATAAAATAATTGTTAAGCTTACTAAGAGCATTGTGGGTAAACCATAAGGATTGCTACTTTCACAAGTTAGCAACTCTTTTGACCTTAGTATGTTGTGACGAGATCGGTTTACTCCATTCATTCCAATTATGATGAGTTAGAGAAGAAGGAGAAGCCATAGTGAATCTCCACAAGAGAGGCAAAACATCAACCATACAAAGAGTTATTCCGCTACGTTTCAAGTTAGTATATCATCCTACCCTTCTTAGTGACATGTGTAGGATCTTGTATGCTCATAAAATCATGAGATTCTTATATGAGTTATGATCTAAAATCTACAGGTCCTAAAAGATCTACTAATCTTTCTATCTTATTGTCTACCCATACATTATCCTTTAGTTTGTAACCGAATTGGTAGGGAATTAAAGAATGGAACTCTGCATATTCATACCAATTCAAGTTGTTAAAAGGCACTCCAAAATAAGTAAAAATTTTAGTCAACAGCATCCTATAAGGTAGGCCACCAATGGTATTCTTGTAACTTCCATTGTCCACCATAAACTTTAGAATCATTGCTGGGAAGTTCGTTTTATTGCCCCTTAAAAGATTGTAGACCACATCTGCATATTTCTACTAAGCTCCCTTTGGAAAAATTGAAGTAGCTGAAATGGATGCAAGACATGTTGGTAGTAGGTCCAAGTGTCTACATAAGGGTCTCCATTCATAGGTGATCAATATCAACAATGTCCTACTTGTGACAGGGAACATTAGTCTTGCCAATTGGAATTACACTCCGAATGTTCCCCAAGATTTCTTCTGTAACCAAACTTTTGCACTCATGTACCCACGAGATAATTTCCCATCAATTTCTTCTCTTCTCATGTGTGCAGAAACATCTTACTAATTCATCACACACTATTTTATCTAAGTTTAAAAAATTTTTCCAACTAACGACAAGACATAAGGGTTGTGATGAGAATACCAATATCATCAAATAGGTTGGGAGGTAAGATGTGTCCTGCGTTAGTGCATCTTGTACCTTGCTTCCGCTTCCATTGATTGGAACAACTTTACTGTAGATGAGAGTTTTCCCTTCTAAATTACGGTGAGTTTCTTTGATTTAGTTCTCTTGGCCTTAAGGATTTCTTCAAATAAGGCTTCTTCAAACATTGGCTCATCCCTAGCAATTGGTCCTCGATCTTTTCTTCAACTAAAGGCTCTTTGCCTTTTCTTATTTCTTATATTTTTCTTTTCCTTGATTCTTCTTCTTCTTCCTTTTGTCTTAATATTTTCTTCTTATAGGACTTATTTTTCGATACTTTCCTTAGTTCATGGTCTCCTTAACAATGGAGCTAGTTCTTCATCTGTCCATCATCGTTTACAATCCAATGCTCTTCAGGCACTTTCTTATTCTTAGGACCAGTTTCATGAGTAGTGGATGGAGGAGTAGTGAAAGGAGTAGGAGTGGTCAGAGTAACAATGGGTAAATGAAATCTCATATTTGTTATTTGCTCTCCCTCACTCGAGGATTCTTCTTTTTCTTCTTCCTTTTCTTCTTCTTATTCTTCTTTTTTGTTTTCTTCTTCTTCTTCTTCTTCTTCTTGTTCTTCTTCTTCTTTTTCTTCTTCTTCATCTTCTTTTCCTTTTCTTCTTCTTCTTCTTCTTTCTCTCCATCTTCTTCTTCTTCTTTCTCTCTCTCTTCTTCTTCTTTCTCTTCTTCTTCTTCTTTCTCTATCTCTTCTTCTTTCTCTTCTTCTTCTTCTTCACTGGAGTTAGAGACAAATTGCTTTTCGGTTGAAGGTTCATTGTTTTTAGAGGAGACCTAGTCTGATTCTAAGGAAAGCGTAGCCAAAATTTTCTTTTTCACTCCTCTAGAGTTTCCTGAAAGGGTGTTTTTGAAATATTAGGTTTATAGGAAATAGAAAGAGGTTCAGTACGAGTGTTCAAAGAGCCTATTGTTAGAGATAGAGAAGAAGACTTAAAGATGAGAGTTTGTTCATGGCTAGAAGTTGAAATAGTGGTTTTCTTTTATCTTTTTGATTTGGTTCGTGCCATTATAAGAACGATGGGTGAGGTTTAGGAGATTTGAGATGAAAACAGAGAGTTAGAATGCAGAGAGTGAAAAGTTGTGCTTCGGCAAACAATGAGGATGAGTATAAGAATGAAGCTTGCTAAACAATTTTTGAGTGTTGATTTCAAGTGAAGAAAGACAGTCGTTCTTGCTAAAAGAGGAAGTGGATCATCTGCATATCTTATTTCAGTTTCGTATAGCCACTTGTCAAGCCATACACCCATTTCTTTAAATGTTGAAGCGATGCCATGAATGACTTCCTTTTTAGGACACATGTAATATGTTCTTTTAAATTAAGAGGAGCCTTATAAAGTGGAAGGAGCTTATTACGAGGAGTTCTCAAAACTGAGAGGAGCCTTCTAAAGTAGAAGGATCCTACTAATGTATACAGAGAGAAGTAGCATAGAAAATTTATATAGATGTAATATCAGATAGTCTGTATATACCAATTCTTTTCTTAACATGCAAAATCTATCTTAAGAGAGTGGCTTAGTGAAGATATCAACTACTTAATTTTTAGTATTAACATGCAAAAGATCAACTGTTGCTTTTAAAACATAATCTTTAAGAAAATGGTGCTTGATCTCTATATGCTTAGTCTTAAAATGACACACAGGGTTTTTCTGAAAGATTTATTGCACTAGTATTATCACATAAATAGAAATATGATTAAAGTTTAAAGAGATATCCTGGAGTTGATGCTTTATCTATAAGATTTAAGCACAACAACTGGCAACTACTATATATTCCACTTTAGTTGTTGAAAAAGCTATGCAGTTTTGTTTCTTGCAAGACCAAGATACTAGAAATCCTCCAAGAAATTGACAGTGACTACTTGTGCTTTTTTGACCAACTTTATCACTTGCATAATCTACATCACAATAGCTAACTATGTTAAAAGAATTAGCTTTTACATACCATAATTCGAAATCTATAACTCCTTGAAGATATCAAAAGAGCCTTTTAACTACTTGAAGGTGGCTTTCTTTTGGATTTGATTGAAAGCATGTGCAAAGACACACACTAAACATAATGCCTGGTCTTGAGCTTGTAAGATATAGTAGTGATTCAATCATTTCTCTATACTTTGTTTCATTCGTAGCCTTGCCTTATTTATCCTTATTAAGTTTAGTGGTACTGCTATCACCTTCAACCAAATTCAAAAGAAATCACTTCCTTTAATACAATTTAATATAGTAGTGGTAAGTGGATATCATTCCTACAAGGAATCTTAACGGTAAAGGAGTTACAAATTCAAAACAAAACAAAGTAATGAAATTAGGGGGGTTTAATTCACGACAATTTAAGGAAAATATTTTTTAAAAAAATTGCAAATTGAAAGAAGTAATTGGATCTGAAAAATTAATGGGAAATACCTTGGTTTTCGGGTTACCAATGTTATCACGCTAAAATGGATCCTCGATATAAAATTTCAATCATTAACAAACATTCATTAGGGCTGTTTTCTCTTAAGTGTAATGACTAGAAACATGTATCCTAGCATTCTTATTAATCAACGACCTCGATACAATCGTAGGTTAAATTGAATAATAGCTTTACGAATCAAAAAACCAATGAGTAAGAGAAATACATATATGACATGCAATCAATCAAGTGAGTATCTTCTTAGAATTTTCAACTCTAACGTAAAGAAGGTAATCCTAATTGCTACTTGTGATTAACGAAACTGAATATCATATTTCATTAATGTAGCTATTGAACAAATTAACGCCTAGTTGCACACCTAGAAATCAACCAATTCAATTAGAAAAAAGTAATTCAGAAGATATTCAATGTTCATCAACAACATAAACTTTATTGAAACATCTCACACATAATAACAGATAACATGGATTCCCTCAACCAAGAAAAGAAGTTTAACTATTCATAACGAAAATAGAAATCAAAGAAATAATAACATAACAAGTCTCCATCCCAGGTCTTTCTTGAAGAATACAAAAATATGGAAGAAAAGGTGTAGAAAATGCAAAAAGACTGAAGAGAAAAACTACAGAAAAATGAAAATCTATCTAAAACCAAGACTAACATGAAAAGTCACGTTTTTCCCTATTTAATGCCTCCCGATCCCTTCCTTTTTCATCCTATCTTCTAGATCCTGTTTCTCCCATGTTTAGATTATGAATCTCTATCAATCTTATCTTAAAAGATTACAAGAATATGAAAAGAATCAGATTCAGATTTTGAAAGCAGATCTGGAAATTAATTTCATCCTTGCACGTGCTCACGCTTAGTGACTAAATTGCTGCCAGACTTGGAATTTCGGATTTTTTTCGTTTCTTTTTCATCTTTTTGATTCAATTTCATCTATAAGGTGTTGAAAATCATTTTCAAACAATTATAAGACAATTCGTTCATTTTGAGTAATAATTTCAACACGTTAAAGAGAATTAAGTACAAAAAAAGTACAAAATGATGACTTAACATTTAGTTCCAGTAGACATAGGAGTATCCATAGGTTTGGCATTCTTAAAGTGGTACTTTTTGATGAGTTCCTTTATGTATTTGTCTTAGCTAATGAAGATTCCTTTTTTTCTGTTTGCTTGATATGTAACATGAGAAAGAATGATAGTTTTCCCATCATGCTCAATTCAAACTCCCCTTACATCCTTCACAGAAGGATTGATTAATACCACCAAATATTATGTCATCAACATATATTTTTACTATGAGTAAATGATTTTCTTTTTTCTTAATGAATAAGGTTTTATCTACCTTTCCTCTTTGAAAGTTATTCTCAAGCAGAAAATTACTTAACCTTTTATACCATGCTCAAGGGTCCTGTTTTAGACCATACAGGGCTTTAGTCAACTTCATTATGTAATCAGGATGGTTTTGTCGAAGTACATAATATTTGGGGTTTAATTTTCTGTGTATGTATTCTTCTCCAATTGGAGGCATATTTATACATGTTCAAAGTCCTACTCTCATTTGGAATATAATTATATATGGAATATAATTAATACTAATTATTATACAATTATACTCCTAAAATCACTCCTAAAGTCAACACTCCCCCTCAAGTTGGTGCAAAGATATCGATCATGCCCAACTTGTCAACTGCTTCATGGACCACTTTTCCATAAACAACTTTTGTGAGAACATCTACTAATTGATCTTTAGATCTTACAAATGGAAAACGTATGATCTTCTTATCAAGCTTTTCCTTTATAAAGTGATGATCAACTTCAACATGTTTGGTTTAATCATATTGCACAGGATTTTGTGCAATATCAATTGTAGCTTTATTATCACAATGAAGATTCATCGATTTTCCATACTGAATTATGAGATCCTTCGAAATATTTCAGATCCATAATAGTTCACATGCGCCATAAGCCATACCTTGAAATTACACTTCTGCACTTAATCTTGCGACTACTTTTTGCTTCTTGCTTCTTCAAGTAACCAGATTACCTTCCACAAATGTAAAGTAACCAAAGGTGGACTTTTTAGTTGTTTGATGTCCTGCTCAGTCAGAGTCTCTGTATCCTTCAACATCAAAAGCATTATTTTTCAAAAATAACAATCCTTTACTTGGAGCCCCCTTTAAGTACCGTAACACTTGATATACTACATTCATATGTTCTTCACTTGGATTATGCATAAATTGACTTAAAACACTAACAACTTAAGCTATATTTGGTCTCATATGTGACAGATATATTAATCTCCCAACTAACCTTTGAAAACAACCAGTATCAAAGGAACTTGATCAGGGTAGATTCCAAGAGTGTGATTCATTTCTATCGGTGTTTCAACTGGTTTGCAAGCAAGCATCCCAGTCTCACTTAGAAGATCTAGAACATATTTTCGTTGTGATAATGAAATTCCTTGCTTTGATCTTGCTATTTCAATGCCCAAAAGATATCTAAGCTCTCCTAAATCCTTCATTTCAAACTGAGTAGCCAAATATTTTTGCAGTAACTTCATTTCACATGGATCATCTCTAATTAAGATCATATCATCAACATATACAATCAAGGCTGTTACCTTTCCTCCCTTACATTTTATAAACGTGTGATCTAAATTACTTTGTTTATAACCGAATTTCTTCATTACAAAAGAGAACCTCCCAAACCAAGCTCTAGGCGATTGTTTTAGTCCATCCAATTCTTTCTTCAATCTACACTCTTCCTTTTGCTTGAAATATTTTGATTTACTCGGGGCAATATCTCCATATAGACTTCTTCTTCTAGATCTCCATTCAAAAATGCATTTTTTACATCAAACTGTTTCAGAGGCTAGTCTCGCTTTTCTGCTACTGATATAAGAATTCAAATTGTATTGAGATTGGTTACTGGTGCGAAAGTTTCCTCGTAATCTACCTCATATTTTTGTGTATACCCTTTTGTAACCAATCTTGCTTTGTTCCTATCAATCTTTCCATCCGCTTTTAGTTTAATAGTGAACACCCACCTACAACTGATTGTTTTTTTTTTCCATTAGGGAGCGGAACATGTTCCCAAGTACAGTTCTTTTGCAAAGCTTCCAACTCTTCATTCATCGCCTCTTTCTAGGTAGGATTTGCTAAAGCATCCTGCACACTACTAGGAATAGATAGATTGGATAATTGATTAACAACAAGTGCATATGATTGAGACAACCTATGGATAGACGCATAGTTGCTGATTGGATCACTACAAGAAAAATATAGTATATCGACGGAAATTACTGACGGAATTTATACATATTCCATCGGTAAGCTTATTTAGCGACGGAATTTATTGACAAAAAAAGGCGTCGAAGGTCGTAGGTAAATTTAACGATAGAAATTTTTCGTTGGTAAATTTACCGACGGAATTACTGACAGTATAAAATTTTCATTGGTAAATTTATCGACAATTATTTTGTTCAGTCAGTAAATTTACCAGAGGAGAAGAGTTTTCTGTCAGAAAATTACTAGCGGATTTGGTTATTTCGTTGGTAATTACCTACAAAAAATTTTTCCGTAGGTAAATCTAATATATTTTACCAACAGAATTTTTTTACGTACGTAAATTTGCTAAAAACTATTTTTTAAAATATACCTGCAAAGTGTTTAGTTTCTCTGGAAGCCACCATGGAGAGAACTTTATTATTTCAAGTAAAAGAATTGAAATATTGAAATTCATACTAAAACAGAACTGAAATCATTTTTCCAAATAACAAACATTTCGTCAAATACCTTACATGCATCAGAGATTTACCTCAACATCACATCTAAAATCACGTCTTGTCCCTTCTATCACTAATATTTATACCTTAAAGTTGTTTTCCAATAATAAAATACACAAATAAATGAAAGTAATAAATACCCAAATTAACTTTAATATAATATATGAAAAAACACATGACAGTTGTTGCAAAAATACCTCCACCGAAGGACACGATGACAATAGTTGGAGAAGACAATGCCAACGAGCAGAAAAGAAGTCCACAACAGAGAAATGGGCTCCAAGAAAACCAAAGAGAAGATGTAGGAAGAAGGAAGAAAAAGAAAGGAAGAAGAAGACACAAGTGGGAAGGAGATGTCGGGTGAATTTAAATTTAAAAAGAATTTACCGACAGAATTACTGACGAAATTTCTGTAAGTAAACTAAAAAAAATTTATTCCGCCACTAATTCATGCCTTTTTACCGATGGAACAAAAATTTCCGTCGCTAAAATCATTTACCAACGGAATTTTCCGTAGATAAATTCAAAATTTTTTATTCCGTCAAAAATTTCCTCCATATTTAGCGACAGTATTTTTTGTTGATAATTTTTCATCGCTAACTTGTAGTGATTACTGACAATCATATTTTTCCATCGCTAATTTTGCCACAATGAATTCCCTCCAAATTTAGCGATGAGTATTTGTACCATCGCTAAATTACTCAATTTTAGCGACGGAAATATGTTGTCCGTCGCTAATTTCCAATGGTATATTTTTCGTCGGTATTTTGTCGTCACTAACTTGTTGTGATTACTGACGGCTATATTTTTTTGTCGCTAATTTTGCCGCAACGAATTTCCTCCAAATTTAGCGACGAGTATTAATACCGTCGCTAAATCACTAAATTTTAGCAACGAAAATATGCTTTCTGTCGCTACTTTTCTAACGGTAATTTTTTCCTCGCTAAGTTTCTATCGCTAATCCACATTTTTCTTGGAGTGGATAATTAACATTGGCACTAAGATTAGGTTCATGTTGTTTTTATGTGCTGGCGTGGTGTATGGAGGCTATGAGAAGATGGCTTGAGTTGGTGGAGAAATTGAAACAAAAGAGAGCTGCTGCTTTTGTGCTTGCGTGAAGAGTGGAAGGGTGGTGTGAACTTTTTGGTGAAGGCTGCTGCATGTCTTGAATAAAATGGAGGCAGTCTTTATTTTTTTTCTTGGATGCTAGCTATGGAATGGAGGCTTCTTTGTCTTGTAGTGGAAGCTGTCTTTGCATTGGTGTGATTGGAAGCATGAAAAGGCAATGTTGGAGTGAAATCAAGGTAGGAACCAAGTGAGGCAGCATTTTCTTGCGTGAGTGGAGGAAGCTGGTCAATAAAGGTTGCTGCATGTGTGGGTAGTAGGTGCTGCATGCATGAGTGTTGTCTACGGACGTGAATTCAGTGGAGGCGTGAAGTGGGGGCTTGAATAAAATGGTAGCTCTTCTTTTTGTTTCTGTCTCCCCCATGTGACAACTCTGCACTACACAATGCCTTTATCTGCTGCTATCTTCTTTTCTTCGTCACAACTCTTGGCCAGTTAGAATGGATTTTTTAAGGTCAAATTTGACAGTGCATAAAATCCAAATGGTGATGATTTAGGAGCTGAAATTTTATCAGTATCTTTGTATTTGAGTTAGCTTCAATATGAGACCTGAATCATTAGATTTTGCCTTCTGAGTTAAGAGTTATGATCAAAACATCGTCGAAAGGTCATTCTGGCGATCCAAAATCTGACGTAAATTTCATAAATTTATTTTTCCTGAATTCCAGCTCAGAAAAATCTACAATTGATCCTAAAAAATCCGTCAATGAGTTAAGAATTTAAGTATGAAATTTTAGAACCTTTTGGATAAACCAATCTCGAGATAAAAATCCTACAACGACTAAAGGTCAAATCTGCCAGAAACCCAAAAATAGTGCAATTCGAGTCTATTTGTTTCATTTATGCGTTTTACATCAACGAACCTCAAATAATGCTAAAACATGATAAACCAGCCATAGATGAACATAAAATGAATGTAAATGACTCTGAATTAAGTCCTAAACATGTATGAAAATGTGAGTGTATCAGGATAGCCTAGAAATACTGCTTTGATTGCTTTAGGTTCTAGCTTCCCTTCTGTTTGGTGAATGTAGACACTATATCTAAAAGGTTTCAAGTGAGTCAAAATAGGATTAGAACCACTACATACCTCTTCAAAAGTTTTATACTCGTTTGCAGATGTTAGTAGTCTATTTATCAAGTATGATGCGATTTTGATGGCTTCCTCCCATAATGCTTGGGATAGATCTGAGGACAACAACATACTTCTTGTCTTCTCAAGTAGGGTTCTGTTAAGTCTTTCTACTACTCCATTCTATTGAGGTGTAACCTTGACAGTTCTGTGCCTCTGAATTCCGTTCCTCTTATAGTAGTCATCAAACTCTTCATTGCAGAAATCTAGCCCATTGTTTATTCTTAGGTACTTCAGCTGCTTTCTTGTTTGATTCTCCATTAGAGTGTGCCACTTCACAAATTCCTCTTATTGGACCCCGAATGTTTCATAGAAATTAGAACTATTTGAATGAGAAATTTTAGAGATTAGTCATGAGTAAAGAACAAATGATGAAAATTCGTGAGCTAAGAAATGATAGGCAAGGATAAAGTAGTGAATGAGAAATGTGGATATGTCCAATTTTTTCTTTGGTGTTTCTGGTAGATAAAAGATTTTGAAGTGAGAAGAATTAAGGTGAAAGTTAGAAGTAAACTGAAAGCTAAAAGGAAGTTGCATTTGTGTAGTAAGTTGATGAAGAATATGTATATATGTGTATATTTATATTCTGTTATTGGTGTTTATGATTAATCATGGATTATAAATTTCTTTATAGATGATATTGGTTTGAAATGAAGTTGAGAATGAGGGGTAAATGAAGTAGAAAAGGTGATCTTAGTAAGATTTGTGTTAAGGAAAGATTGTAAAACAAAATGGATGGTTGATCTGGAAAATGTTTATGGAGTATGATTTAGTCTTTTAGCTACAACTTTTTCTCCAGTTATCCAAACAAGATGATTCTTAATTTTGATTAAACTAGAAACATAAGGCTACATTTCTTATGAAGACATCAAATTTAAATTCTATCTTTAAGAATCTCAAAATTTGTCATGAATTTGAGAATTGGGTGCAATACATTGGTGGATGAATGTAAAATACATATTTTAAATTCGAGGGCAATTCTGGATCGATCTAGGCCATATTAGAGAAAGTTGTATTCTGAAAAGTGGTAGATCTTTCTTTTAGCTTTCCAACAATATATAGTATGAAATTTTTGGCCTTCTAGGCTGAAAGTTATGGTCCTTGTAAAGGAAGATGTATCTTCTGTCTTTTCGCTTCTTCTATATTTTGTATCTTCTATGTTTTTCTTCGTCTATGTTTTGCTTCTTCTACCTTTTGCTTCTTCTGTGATGACGTCATCTTCTTCTGTGTTTCTTCTGTGATGATGGCATCTTCTTCTATGTTTTGCTTCTTCTGTGTTTTACTTCTTCTGTGTTTTGCTTCTTCTGCCTTTTGCTTCTTCTGTGATGACATCATCTTTTTCTATGTTTCTTCTGTAATGACGTCATCTTCTTCTATGTTTAGCTTCTTTTGTGTTTTGATTCTTTTATGTTTTGCTTCTTCTACCTTTTGCTTCTTCTGTGATGACATCATCTTCTTATGTGTTTTGCTTCTTCTGTATTTTCACCTGGCCTATCTTCTATTCCATTTTTGACCCTTCAAACGATAGAATCTATCTTCGAAGTCTTAATGAAAGTTGTAGATCCTGAAGTACTTTTTTGAACCATATAAAGAACACCTTAATTTGATATCTGTAGGGAAAGTTATAGCAATTTTTCTACTTCTTCTGTCTTTTTCATTAGTCTGCTTTGTACTTATCTTATATTCCATTTTAGACCCTTCATAAGATAGAATCTATCTTCGAGGTCTCATGAAAGTTGTAGATCTTGAAGTCCTCTTTCGAACCATATAAAGAAAACCTTAATCCGATATCTGTATGGAAAGTTATAGCAAATTTTCCACTTCTTCTGTTTTTTTCATTAGTCTGCTTTGTACCTATCTTCTGTTCTATTTTAGACCCTTCAGAAGATAGAATCTGTCTTCTAGGTCTTTATGAAAGTTTTATATCTTGAAGTCCTCTTTCGAACCATATAAGAAACACCTTAATCCGATATCTTTAGGGAAAGTTACAGCAATTTTTTCACTTCTTCTGTGATGACATCATATTCTTCTGTGTTTTGCTTCTTCTACCTTTTGCTTCTTCTGTGTTTTGCTTCTTCTACCTTTTGTTTCTTCTGCCTTTTGCTTCTTCTGTGTTTTGTTTCTTCTGTGTTTTGCTTCTTTTGTGTTTTGCTTCTTCTGCTTTTTTGTCTGATCTATTTTCTGGTCCATTTTTGACCCTTCAAAAGATAGATCTATCTTTGAGGTCTCATGAAAGTTTTAAATCTTGAAGTCCTCTTTTGAACCATCTAAAGAACACCCAAATCCGGTATCTGTAGGGAAAGTTATAGCAATTTTCCCACTTCTTCTGTGTTTTTCCATTCTTCTACTTTTTTATTTGGTTTCGTCTAATCCTATTATCTGGTCTATTTTTGACCCTTCAAAAGATAGAATCTAACCTCAAGGTCTTCTTCAAAGTTGTATATCTCAAAGTTCTCTTTGAAATCGTTCTAACATAATCTTAATCCAACATCTCTAGTGAAAGTTATACCATTTATCCCGAGACAAGTTTGATATCATTGAGGATCAAATCTTGTTTGATTCTTTCGGCCATAATTTTGCTATCTGACCTCCAAATGAAGTGATTCTTAAACCCTTAGATTCCTAACACTTTTCTTTTTACATCTCCATGAAAGGTTATAGATTTTAGTATTGATGTGAAAAAGATGTATTAAATCAAGTAAAGGTATCGATTGGAAGAGTAGGAATTAGATATTTTACTGAACATGCTTCAGTATTTTGATGATTTCTAGATTGCTAGAGCTCCTAATAAGATGATTCTTATTTCAAGATAAACTAGAGACATGGAGTTACAAATGGTATGAAGAAGTTGAAATTTAATTCAGTTTCTAAGATGTTTAAATTTTGGATAGAAGTTATGTATAGTATACTGATTTGGACAAGAGCAATCCAAAAATGTTTGAAGTGTATCTTTCGAATCACTGAACCAAATGGATTGATTTTGGTGTCATTGGAAACTTAAGACAAAGGAGAACACTTTTCTATAAGAAAGAGTTATGTTAGAATATTCAAGGGTATTTTTGGGAAGACACTTAAGTATAAAAGACATAAGGCATAAATAGAAGGACAAATGGGACAATTCTCAATCATTAAGGGCATAATTGGAAGAAGAAGTTTTATCTTGCTTATAAATGAAGAAGAAAAACGTGAATGAAAAAAAAACAGAAGAGAATAACGAAATGAGAAAGAAAGAAAAAGAGGGTTTGATTGTTGGAGAGAAAAGAAGAGAGTTGAGCTAGGGTTTCAATTGTATTAACCTTCAAAGAAGATTTTGAAGTTGTTCAAGAAGAGAAAAAGGTTGAGGAAGAGAAGAGCTTCCATTTGAGCCAAGGATCTCTTTATTTGGTGAAGAACCAAAGGGATCGAAGAGATCTATTTCAGTTAGATCAACTCACGGAGCACACATTAAAGATACAATAGGAAAGAGCTTTAGAGACCTCAGGTTATTTGCAAAGAGAAGAGACATTCTGAGCAAGTCTATAAGCAAGGAAATCAAGGTGGGTACA
>JANIJH010000223.1:64994983-65005059 GCA_024520975.1 Erythroxylum areolatum | reverse complement strand
TGAGCTCTGACAGTGCCCACTCAACTACTGTCGCTGAAGTGTCCACTGAAGCTTCAAACATGTCCTGCAGTGAAATCCGAAAGAGGTTAGCATAATTAGATGGATCAAAGTCCGAGTTAGGATGCTATCTCAAGAAACGAAAAGTAGAAAGTCTTGAATCACTAAAGACACTTTAAAGAGTATGTTAATCTCCCCTAGTTAGTATATTGTTATGCAACAATGGATTTAAAAGAATGAAAGAGAAGCAATGTAATTTTTGGTAATTGAAAATAAGCTAATCACAAACTTCCTGAAATTAATGATAATAACAGACCTTAAGTGGTGTCTATCACAATTGAACTTACTATTATTAAATCAACGTTAGACATTAAAGTAGATGTAACCCAATTATATAAAATACTATTTGCTAATAGGTACTTTTAAAACAATAATAATATAAAATATAAATATAAAAATTCAAGTTCTAAACAACTACCCTAAGTTATACTATTGCTTATATTCGATATTTATGTTAAGTTCTTTGTTAATATGTTAAGGTCTATGTTAATATTACTTATATGACATGTCATATTAAAATTTTCTTTTTAACCTTACCGCTGCCACGTAAGACAGGGGTGCCATGTAAAATATTTGTCATTCAATAAAAAATATGTAAAATATTGGAAAACTAATAGGCTTCCTGCTCCTATCATACTCATTGTTAAAATACTTGCTGGAATGGAATCAAGATCACTCCATTATATAGGCCTTTGCTTTTGTGCAACAAGTAAAATTTGGTTGTCATCATTATGTTTCAATCATAATAGACTTCTATTTCAATTTCGCTCAGAAGATTATGGATCAATTGACATTTGACAACCCGATGGTTGATAGTATGATGTCAGATGAATCACTCAATGGCTACCAATATATTGCAAGAAATTAATTGATGGTATATCCGTAAATCTCAATCAAAGGAGTGGACAAGATCAACGTACCATCATTACGGCTTTAATGTTGTCCCGAGAAATAATGTACTCAGTTTCTTCGGATCCTACGAAACCCAACAAGATATCAACAAAGTCCTTGGTTCGGTTCTCATTCTTGTTTTGTATATGGTCATCGATGATCTTCTCTAAGAAACTATCAAACACCTTGCCAACAGCCTTCATACGCTTCCTAAGACCCTGAAGATCAAACGGGGCAATCAGCGGAATGTAATCAGCCAAGTTGGGAGCTGCTACTAATTGCATGACGTCGTGAATCACTGCTGTAAAACTTCTATCACCGAACTCCTTGTCTGTATACTTCTTGCCAAAAACCATTCTGCAGCTGATATCAGCACCAAGAGACGAGACCTTTGCACTGAGATTAACAGAAACTCGTTCATACGAAGCCTGTTTAATGGAATCAACCAAGAGGTCAATCTCTTCTTTTCTTAGGGACTTGAAGGAATTGACTTTAAGGGTGCTAAGCAACTCTAGAGTGCAAAGCTTGCGCATATTTCGCCAATAAGGTCCATAAGGAGAAAAAGAAATGCTCGTCTGCTCGTAACCAATATACCTTGCAGCCTCAACAGGAGGTCTGTTTGCAAACACAAGATCATGCGTCTTGAGGAACAACTCCGCCGCCTTAGGAGAAGACACAACAATGCTTGGGACGAAGCCTAACCTCATGTGCATGATCGGACCATATTTTTTGGCTAGGCCATGTAGAGCTTGGTGAGGGTACTTTCCCAACAAGTGAAGGCAGCCGATAATTGGCAACCCTTTTGGACCAGGAGGTAGTTTCTTAACCTTGCTATTGCTCTTTCCAACCCATGCTTGAAAGATCAAAGCTAGTCCTATCAAGGACAGAGCTATTGTAACCCAAGCCATGAAATGGTTTAGCTAATTTGGTCCTGCATAAAGATATATATAAGTGACGTACTTACTTTGAAATCACTAATTCACAATCTAATCTCTAATTCCTTCTAACTGAACAAGCTGAAAACATGCTTGAATATAACAGGCCGCCTTCATTGAAACCGACGAGAGTTTCCAGTCCAAAAATGTTAGCTATTAATTAGGTTCCATTCAACAAAATATTCAACTTGCTTCATAAGTATCTCTCTGCAGAAAAGTGGTGCGGTCATCTTTCTCACTAGATATTCTAGTTTTTGGTCCCTCGCGTATATTGTAACTTCCGTGTCTTAAATTGCTATCAAGCACATTCACCTGACATTTGCTTCAAAAGTGTGATCGAAAATAAAGCTTGTGTATTTGTTTTATGTTTGTTTATATGCACTTCTTGAACTAATTTTCTCATGTGCAGTAATTAATTACTTAGGATTTAGGTTCGGATTCTCTGTCTAATTTTATAGTGTCTTATTCTATTTCATAAATCTCAACTATTTATTTATATTAATCATGTATAAATAAATATGGGACCGCATAAATAAGTGGCTGAAATTTATAAGACAAAATAAGACACCATAATATTAGACAGAAAATCCTGTCTCTAGGATTCATATCATAATTGCATGTCTTTGTAACATCATGATGAGTTAATGTTGAAAAAATAATAACTTAAAATATCATAGGCTTAATAATTTATAAAATTTATAGAGAAATTCATTCAAAATATATTTTATAATTGTTTATTTCTTTAAATTGAAAACACTATTTATATATAAAGTGGGAAATAAAAAAATTGTATTGCATAAAATATAATTTAATTTGTGTTTTGATCGTCAAATAAAATATAAAACTTTAATTTTAAAATAATTGATTGCCAAGCTATTATTTTATATACTATACAGTTACTAATGATTTTCCTAAACATCTGTCCTCAAAGAAGGTTAGAAACAGTCTTCAATTGTCGGCCTGAGCTTACTGGTCCAAGACGGCTTCCTACCGACGAAACTGAGCAAACACCTCAGTCTGACACTGACCTAAGTCATCGCTAAGAGGTTGACTGAGGTGCATGCACAATCTCGACATTTTTTATTTGATTTTTATATATTTTAAGCTTAATTTTAATTGAATTAATTGAATTAAGATTAAATTGGTTTATTTTCCTAATAAAATTGAAACAGTATTTTTTTAGATGTTTGAAAATTGTTTTTTAAAAATAATCATTATTAGGAATATTTTAAATTTTATTTTAATTTTTGAACAAGTTGAATTAAATCAATAATTAGAATTAGGCAAAAGTTTTAAAGGATTTCTTTTATAATGAGATTGTGTTAGAAATTATTAATATAATGAAATTGTGTTATTTTAATCAGATCAAAACAATTTTAATTTTCAAATCTCTCAATTAAATATTAAGTACACCTAAAGAATGTGATAGTTGTCGTCCATTATTTAAGAATAAAATAAGAGTTTTGTTTATTTATTTTAAGATTTGTTGAGCAAACTCAAATCTCTTTTTATTCAAATATGTTTTATCTTAAATTAATAGACCTTATTTAACCAAATTTGTATGATTTGGATGAGCAAACTTATGATTATATGAATTCAGATGTAGGTTACGAATAATATATATGATAATTTTGACAAGGAGTTGTCACCTAACCTAAATCACATAAGATGTAATTAATAAGTTGTTATCTATCTTATTTAAATTTAATTGGTTTGTTGAGGAAATTCAAGATTAACTATTTTTGAATGAGATCTTAGCTCATTAGGAAAAAAATTTTATTTAATAGTGATGACTATTATTTTCAATAAAAAAGTGAGAGTGATCAAATAATTATTGAAGTCCTTATTTTATTTGATTTCATGGTATAAACTAATAGTTACTCTTTTATGTTTTTCAACTATCAAAAGAAGATAAGTACCAATACAACGTTGAGGAACATCATTGATGCTAACAAGCTAAGTAGACCTAATTTTTTAGACTGGTTACCAACTTGAGAATTGTTCTCATGAAATTAAAGAAATTGTACATTCTTGCTATTGTTGTTCTACCAAAGCCTAGTTTAGATGTAACTGATGATGTTTGGGAGAGATATCAGCGTTATATTGATAACATTAGACAAGCTACATATGTGATGTTAACTAGTATGCCTCTGGAGCTTCAAAAGTAACATGAGAATATTGATGCTCCTACTATAATTTTTGCATCTCAAGGAGTTGTTTGATGCACAAAGTAGGGAAAAGAGGTATAAGTTATCCAAAGTATGATTTCAATGAAAAATGACAGAATGATCTTCAGTTAACCTACACGTATTGAAAATGATTGGTTATATTGAAGAATTAGAATAATTAGGTTTTGTCGTGGATCATGAGTTAAACGTTAATTTGGTTAAAACTTGGACCATAAGTTGCTTGGTTACTTAAAAGATAATGGAATTCTCTCACAATAGAATTCTTCTAGAACTACACAAAACGATGGAGTATCTAAGAGGAGAAATCATGCTCTATTAGATATGGTATGTTTCATAATGAGTCATGCAATCCTTCCTGTCTTCTTTTAGGGATATGCCTATGAAACTGCTACTTACTTTCTAAATAGAGTTCCATTCAAATTAGTTGATAAGATACCATATGAGATATAGACAAGGTTGTCACACTCAAAGATTTAGGGATGTGTGCTTACTTGAAGTGTGCAATAGCTAATAAGCTTCAAGCTAAATAAAATAAATACAAATTTGTGGGGTATCTGAAAGAGAGTATCATATATTAATTTTAACATCCTTTGATCAAAATGTGTTTGTCTCAAGACATGTTACATTTTTGGAAAAAGAATTTATTCTCAAGGAAAGTAATGGGAGTGAAGTAGAACTTAGAGAAGTTCAAGAGTCACAAATTCACATCCAAATGGAATAAAAATCTTAAGTTGATACAAGTGATATACAATTGAGGGCTCAAGAGACACATAGTTTACAATGCATTAGTAGGATACGTCATCCCTCTGATAGATTATATCTACATATTGAAAAGGGGAAGGACAATATATCGCTCATAGATGATGAGCCTACTACTTTCTAAAAAACAATGTCTAACATTGATTCTTTAAAATGACATGAATTCATAAGATCTAAATTAGAATCTATATACACTAACTAAGTATAGACTTTGGTGGATGCACCTAGTGGCATTGTACCTATTAGATGTAAATGGGTTTTAAAGAGAAAAACTGGCATAGATGGTAATATATATATATATATATATATATATATGTACAAAGTAAGGTAAGTGGCTAAAGGTTACAAACAAAAATAAGCAATTCATTTTGATGAAACATTTTTGCTAGTAGTTGTGTTTAAATATATAAGGATCTTATTGCCTATAGTCACATAACATGATTATGAAATCTAGCAGATGGATGTTAGAACAACATTTAATGATGAAAATTTGCTTAAGAATGTGTATATGACATAATCTGATGGTTTTGAATCCAAGAGATTTCCTAATCAATTATATAAGTTGCAAAAGTCTAGTTATGGACTTAAGCAAGTGTCAAATAGTTGGAGCATCCGTTTTGATGAGATAATTAAAGATTTTGATTTTATCAAAAATATTGATAAACCATGTGTGTATAAGAAGGTTAATGAGAGTGTAGTCATTTTCCTAATACTATATGTGGATGACATATTGTTGATTGGAAACAACATACCAATACTCCAATCTATATAGATTTGGTCATCCAAAAACTTCTCCCTAAAGGATATGGGAGAAGTAACTTATATTATAGGAATAAAGATCTATAGTGATAGATCAAAGAGGTTGCTTATCTAAATCTATGTATATAGACAAAGTATTAAAGACATTTAGCATGGAGAATTTGAAGAGTGGATTCTTATCCATGTTGCATAAGAATTCTCCCTCACAGAGTATCTGTACTAAGACATAAGAATAGAGAGATAAAAATAGTTTATGTTCTATATGCTTCGGCAATTGGATCAATCATGTAAGCGATGTTGTGTATTAGACTAAATGTTTGTCATACTTTGAGTATAACAAGCAGGTTTCAAGCCAATCCAGATGAGGATCATTGGATAGCTGTGAAAAACATCTTAAAGTAATTAAGAAGAACTAAAGATCTTTTCTTGGTCTATGAAAGAGTTGAACTGAGAGTTCAAGGATATTGAGATGTTAGTTTTTAGTCCAATCCAAATAGAAGTAGATCACAATTAGGGAACATTTTCACTATGAATGGTGGTGCAGTAAGTTAGAAAAGTTTCAAATAGACAAGCATTGCAGCTTCTACGATTGAGGCAAAGTGTATTTCAATGTCAGAGGCAACAAAGGAAGTGGTTTAGAACAAACAGTTCATCATTGGACTTGGAGTGTTCCTTAGCGTTATTGAGCCTATAGTATTGTACTGCGATAATAATGATGCAGTTGCACAGGTAAAAGAATCAATGTCTCATCAATAGTTCAAATATGTATTCAAGAAGTTTCATTTGATCAGAGAGATAGTGAAGCGAAAAGATATAACGTTAGAACGAGTTCTTATTGAAAAGAATCTTGCTGATCCTCTCACTAAATCATTGTCTCAGAAGAGACATGATCGACATATGGAAGGATATGTTATTTGATACATAGGTAATTGGCTTTAATGCAAGTGGCAGATTGTTAGTTTATGCCTTTTATAGCGAATCAATTTGTTGCAATTTTATATATAGCATTATTATTTATTTAATAAAGGCATTCTTTATCTTTATGTATTTGTTAATTACATTTGAGGTTTTAATATTAAAGGTAAACTCCCTAAAATAATTACTGTGTAATTGAAATTATGATAAGATCATAATTATGAGATTCAATTTGCATTTATATATTATTCCCATAGTATTCCTAATTATAGTTTCATGGAGATGGGATATTGATGAAATGGTAAAACTAACACATATTATGCTTCTTTCTTATAAAGAAAGGAATTGATCTCATATATTAAAGTGTGAACATACTGATAATAATGTCTAAGTGCTTATTAGAGAATAAGTTTACTAAACTGACCTGCTTATGAGAATCTTAAATGAAATTTTACTTATGTGTCTATAAAGTTTCTCATTATGATGGTTATATAGTTGGTCCTTATACTTAAGATTATTAAGATATTTTGTATGAAAATTACTATGTTTTGATGTTGCTTATAAACTATTCTATTTAGGATAACTTAGTTGGTAGTACTTAGATGTAATATGAATCATATGGAGATATTTGAGTAAGTCAATAAAGGATTCATCACTCTAAAGTAATTAGAGAGGATGTTCTTTTATTCTTAATTAGTAATAGTTTAAGGAATTCTCTAGTCAGAGTGAATTGACATTTGAAAAAGTGTTTTCAAATATCAATTTTAAATTAATTACTAATTAGTAAGAATGAACATTGTTAGATTAACAAGAGTTGACATTGTATCCATACTTTGTCTAGTTGGAATATTGGATGACGAAAGAATTAAATTATATATCATAATCATGCATGTACATGTTAAGTCAAACTACTTTAACATTTCTGATATTTGAGTAATCATAATATGTTGCTAGATGTCAACCTTAATATATGATTATAAATTGTTTAAGAATTAAAGATAAATTAGAAGAAATTTTAATATATTTAATTCTAATTATGAATTATAATTATAATTTATAATCATTGTCAATATATTTGGAACCAAATGAGTCACATATAAAGAGCAATTTAAAAGAGAAAAATTAATTTCAATTAATTTAAACTTAATTATAATCAAATATGAGATATTTGAATTTATTAAAATTAAATTACTTATAATTAGAATTTTACTTTAATTCTAATTGAAATATTTAATTTTAATATAAATTAAAAACCCTAACATTTTCTATAAATAGGAATAAGCATTCGAGATCTAATACTCATGCTAATTCCTATCAAAGAATTGAGTGTCTTTTTAGTACTAAGCGAATACTATTAGCGAATGGACGCTTGAACAACTCATGGTTAACACATTGAAAAAGTATTGAAAGGATTTCATCAGAAAAATCAAATCAGGTATGATTTTATATTTATGAATCGAGTATTTTTTAAGTTATTTAATTATTAAGATACAATCAAAAATTATAAAAATTTATTTTTTCACTGCGCTCATGATTATATCACATTTGGTTTTCCATTTCAAACACCTTGCTAACAGACAATAAGGTCCATAAGGAGCAAACATCAAGCTCTTTTCCTCATTTATAATTCGGCATCTATAAGAATGTCAACTAATAAAGTTATTCCTTTGTTATCAAAAAATCACAAGTTTGAATCACAAAAACGACCTCTTTGTAAAATATATAAAGGTAAAATTACATATAATTGATGTTCCTTCCTTATATTCTTGCAAAGTAGAGAGTGTTGTGCATTGGGGTTCGTTAACTTTCAATCTAAAAATGTATTTCATTTATAATTCTTTATTTCTTATGTTGAAAATACTATTATATAAAGTGAGAAATAATAAATGTTTTTCATCGAATACAAAGTTGTGATAATCTAGAATTGTTTGTTGAAGATTACTTATTTTGTGTAATTAATTCTTTTTCATTTATTGATTTTTTTCTCTCGTTAACAAGTAAACCTAGATTTAAGAGATTGGAAACCATCAGCGTGAGGCTGGGATTGCTTCGGGCAAGTCTGAAGTGAAGATGTCGAGTGTTAGTCTTATCATCGATCAGTCGACCAAGAGATATATAGGTTGCTTGAGGAATTGGCCGACATTTAGTCCACCGAAGGATGCTAATTTGAAAAAAGAAGCATATAATCGATTAATAAACCTAGTTTACTGATAGTCATGACAAATTTTCTTTAAAAAAACAAGTATAAAAATTTGAGATTTAATTAATACAATAGAGTTACATTTGGTAAGATTACTTTAAAATATCGTAGTGAGATTACTTTTTTGGCAAGTATTTCAAAGAGTTTTGTGGCGCCATTTAGGCCTAGCATTATTATCATGATTAATAATAACAATAATAGTCAAGATAATAATTGATATTTTGATCTTTTTGTTAGTTATTTTTTATCATCTTAAATTTATATTTTAAAATCAAACATTAACATACATTATTATTAGAAATTTTTAGGAATAAATCAAAATAAGTAATATTTATTCTATTTTACTCCTCATTTATTCTATTTCTAAAAATAACTATTCTATTCCTGATTTATTCATTATAGTAATCATGAAACTAAGTCAAATCTCAAAAGAGCTCAAATAAATTAAGGATTTATGATTAATTAACTAATAATCTAAAACTAACAAGGAACAAAATAAAACAACTAAATATTAATGTGAGAAATTCAATGATACTTAATTTTAATTTAAAGGAAATATCTCATCCAGTTGTAATATTAATCATTGATCTAAAATAAATAATTTTCATAATTCAAGCATTTAATTTGAAACATACGAGGATAGCTATAATACAGATATTGGTCCATAGAAATAGGTCCCCCCACAACGCTCTAGAACAAACTAAGCCAACTATTAAACGTAATCCTCAACTCTTGCCCTGCGAGTCTATTGCTGCTTTTAAGTCGTCCTTTTCTTCATTGGTCGTCGCTGTTTTCCAATAACAACCACAACATTGTTGTACACGTCACGACTCTCTTAATCCAAAATAGTTGTCAGATCCATCCACATAGCAGTTTGAAAAGATATTAAACCAATAGTGAATATAAAACGTTGCCATTTAAAATTCTTTATTAGTCTATTCAATGGACAAATGATATGATGGTAAGGTGCTCCTAAATAATTTTTCAAATAACAAGAGGCCGTATTAGTTTTAAAAATAATAGAACGAGTTAAAGAAAGATTTTGTTGGAAAAGGAGATGTCAGTCACGCAGCAGCAATAAACCAGAACTAATAAACTTGTTTCTGGGTGAACAACTACAACCAATCTAAAAGAAAAAACAGCAGCCAACAAACTCACAAATATACAAAATCAAGCAGCAAGAAATAAATGACACAGGCAATTTTTACGTGGAAAATCTCCCTCAATGTGAGAAAGGAAAAACCACGGGACCTAATTCAGTAAAGAAAAACTCCACTATAATCAATCAAGTTACAGAGTTTTTCACCTCTAGATATAACTAGAGTCACCACTCAACTCAAAATACAACAATAATCATCAACAAGATGAAAA